>CM041777.1:228693311-228709107 GCA_023374045.1 Limonium bicolor | reverse complement strand
ATGTGACCTAACATGCTTGTCCTTGGCTCTTCACTGTCAATTAAGACACCCCATTCGACCCTTGAATTCGTGACTCTACAAGGGAGGAAGAAGACAAGCCTACAACTTAGAAAATCAAAAGAATAACTTACCTAAATTACCTTGTCTTCTAGCTCACAATTATTTCTTTCCAACTCTTGCCTTGTCACACACCAATGTCCGATTTTATGCAAGTAAACATGGCATTTATTGAGCCAATAACCCATGTAATAAACTAAGGAAAAGAATAGTCAATTGACATTAAATTAAACAATCAAAATTCCTTTCCAAAATTGCATTCTCTTACCTTATACATCTTTAGTCTCATTCTTCTCCTTGCCCTCTTCATCACGGTTTTGGTAAGGCCTTCCTCTCTTTCTAGCTTCATATTCTTCCTTGAAGCTCTTAAGTCCAGTAATGGAGTTTAACTTCTATCTTCATCTTTAAGGAATTTCCTAGCATTTCTTGGCAAGTCTTTGAAGCAAAAACTCTCCTAGCTTAACAAGGTGTGTTCGGCATCAATTAGTTCTCCAAGGAGATTGTCCAAACCAACATTAAACCAAGGAGCATCTCAAGGTTATCTTAAGGTAGGGTTAAAAGCTTGAAAATCCTTAAAGCACATTTTAGTGTGTAACCAAGTTCTTTCTTTTCTAAAGCTCTTTTCTTCTTAAATTCATGAAGGAAAACTTGTTCTTCATCCACATTAGTGAGCCGAAAATATAAGGAGAAAAGTTAAGGTAAAGTTCTTGTAAAAAACTACTTAAAAATCGACTTAAGATCTTGTTGAAGATCTAACTCCTAAAAACTCCTTCACACTTGCATAAAACCGAAGAGGAGCATCAAGTTTACCTAGGAGAAGGCTGGAGATTCAAGAAGAGGTTCAAGCACTTAACCACCTTTGTTAACAAAGTAAGTACTAAGTAAATCTTTATGTTATAAGCTTGTTAAGCTTCTAAAAATTCTACAAAAATTATGTATACCTCATAGGTTAATTAATACCGAAACTATATGGTATTAGATGCCAAAAATGTGATCTATAACTTATATGGGAAATATTTACCTTAGACACATTTTTGTGTCACAAAATATTTAGGTACATGTAAAATTAAGCCGAATTATCCATGGAAAAAAATATTTATGAGCTAAGAATTTATATAAGACTTACAATAGTTTATACATGAGTTATATGACTCCTATGAATTTATGTTATAATTATTAGACATATAAATCCACTTTTATATACTATATGGTCACTAAATATTTATGGCCGAATGCTCTAATTGATAAATAGGTTTTAATGACCTACTTAGGTTATAAACTTATATTATAAAGTTTGGAGAGTTAAAAATATTTTATTAGTGCTTAAATGGCTAATTAATTAAGTTATGTGGTTTAAATGTAATTTTACAAAGTTTAGTGGATTATTGTGAAAGCGAGAGCTCTAAAGGGGTATTTGGTTGTAATATGAAATAATATAAGGTTAGGCATTAAGTACATGAATTTAGATAATTTAAAACAAGTGTTAAATAAATAACATTTTATAAAGTTTTGGGCTATTATGTAATTTATAAAAGTTGTTATGAAAGTTTAGAACTATTAGTGGGCGAATTCATAATTAAGAGATTATTAGCTCACTTTCGAAATTGAGGAAATTAAATATTTAGACTTTAGTTTATAAGTATTAAGAAACTATTATAAAGTTTTGGGTGAAAATGTAATTAAGGAGAATAAATGACAAAGCCGAATTACTTTGGGGTTAGTTTGGTAATTTAAGAATTTATTTATATATATTCGGCATTTATGGAGAATTAAAATTAAAACTATAGTTTATAAGGCATTATGTAAAGTTTATAAGATTTTTTGGTTAAATTGTAATTATAGGAAATAAATTATTATTGCCGAGAAGAAATAAGGGCTAAGTTGCTATTTTTGAAAGTTATATATTTAAAAGCTATATACCAAAATATTAGTGTGACTAGGTAATTTAGCTAAATAAGAAATTAAAACTCTATAATATAAAGAGATTAGAATTTAAATGTAAAGTTTATGAATTAATATGGTTGATTGTAAATAACCGAAATATAAGGGTAATAATTTAGATTTGAATAAAATAGTCCTATATGGATATTTGGAGGAATTAGAAGAAAGAATTTTGATTAAAGGGATTGGATTAAAACTATGGCTTATATAGTTATAAGGAAATTAAAGGTAACCAATAAATATTATTTATGTTAAAAGGAGAATAATAAAACTATAAGAATATTATGTCCATGTATGACATATAAAATAGTTAAGAATATTATAGTGTTGTTGTCACTTAGACAAATAAAAATAAACAACAAATATAGTACATGAATATATGAATACATATATGTACATTAAAGGATTTATAAATAAATCAAAAAGGAATAACAAATAAGATATACATTAAATCATGAGGTAATTAAAAAGATAAAACCTCACATGAAATAACAAATACGAGAATTGTTAAAAGATCAAAAGAATATTATATAAGGGTAACATAAATTAACCCTCTCAGTTAATCCTATTCTAGGACTTTGTTTGACCAGACGTTGACCGGGAATTTAAAAGTACAGTCTACGGTGAACGGTATGGGATTCTTGCAACCTGTTTTCTACCGGATTACACCGGCTTGTGTGCTATCTGTTGTTTGAAATAACGACCAAGATAATTAATGTAAAATGTTGTTTACTCTTGTGCGCTGTTGTATTTTTATGTGCGTGAATGATGCTGACTACTACGTGTATGTCCCACGCATACAAACACTACTATACCAGTGGATTAAATACCTGCGCTTCAGTATACCGAGGACTTGTACTCAAGTCTCTCACTAACTTCACTTTATAACAAACGTCATTATCCTAAACGTGATAATTGACAATACACATTGTGTTCTTGTTTAACGTCTTTATATGACACTTAACAATTCTATACTACGAGAACGAGGAGCCCAGTTGGATCTGGCCATGCATGCTACAGGAGCTGTACCTGTCTCAGGTCGTCTCCTATCTACGTCGCGACGGAACTTTCAGTTGGGAGGAAGACTCTATTCCTCCGGGTTTCTAATGCCATCAGTCAGTTTGAGGAAGACTTCATTCCTCTAGTGGGATTCTATTTCCCACGCCTCTCAGTTCAGGGTTTAACTACGTTATCTCCTGGGGTTTTATACCCAACCTTTCAATCTAACGAGGTCACTATACCTCCACTATATTGATATTCAGTTATACCTGTCAGTCCCATTGTGTGGACCGACAGCTATCAGATAATTCAGTTCAGCTAACTCGACCTTCTGTGTCTTGTTCTATGTGACATTATTGTCCTTGTATGGATACTTGTTATTATCAGACTATGCTTGTTTACAGCTTTATAAAAATGAACTGCATGGTTCGACAAAGTAGTTGGTGTGGCCCGGTAGACGATGGGCTGCACGTTTTCCATACCAGCATTGTTTGCTGAGCCCCTTTGGGGGCACCCCCATTTTTCAGGTACCTGAAGTTGAGAAGATTACCACACCGAGTGTAGGTGGGGTAGATTCAAGCTATGGGAGTCTTCTTATAGTTACTTGTTTTTACTTAAGTATTTTACATTAGAGTTTGATTCCTAGTATCTCGGATTGTATTCGTATTCAGACCGTGACTTTTGGAGATTGTATTTGGATTAGCCTTGTTGGTCACAAGGGTGGCCAACGGCATTGTAATACCGCCCGGTTGTTGTATTTATTTCCGCTGCAGTTGTATTTTATTTGGGAGTGATCGCCGTTCAGTTTATTGGATTTCGGGTTGGGGTGTTACTACATATAGTCCCCTATGTCACCATATAATCGACTAAGTTCCTCTTCTACTCCTCATATAACTCTTCTAGAAAACTGTTTTCTTCATTCAAGGTCATGAAGTGGGCCAGTAAGTTCGCCACCGGACTCTGCTTCGTAGCAGGCTCACTTAACTTCTTAGCCAATTATTCAACCACTCTGTTTTTGAGTTCTCATTCATCCTTTCATCTGTATCTGCCTCTCTCTCTTTTGTACCATGCTTTTCTTCTTCTGTCTCTTTTGTCAGTAGAAGAATCACCATGATCGTCGGTACTTTCATCTTCAACAGAGGCAGTAATTGTCTTCTTTTCTTTCTTGTCTCTTCATCTTATTCCTTCCCAAACATCCAGCCCCACATTCACACCGTTTTCCTGCACCATCGGCCAAATTCGCCTGGCTTTTTATCCGATTTTCTCTGTGATGTTTCTGAAGATCAATAGCACTCGGTCTGTGCTGATCTCGGTCAAACACATTCACTGCTGACCATGCCGTAATGCCATGTCTTCGTAATTAATACACCTTATCGTAATCTAATATTTACCCTAGGTTATACTATATAATATATATAACATTTTAAAAACATATATAAAATCACGCCTCGATCAAAAACACTTAATCCCCATTTTATTTCTAACCAAATTTCGCCATAACTACGTGGCTATATTTGTATGCATGCATGCCCAGACGCATTAATTTCACGACTAATAAACACATTAATTCCCAAGTCCATTGTACAACCAGTAGTAAAAATCAGCACACATGCAGTACAACAATACAACCGGCCAGCAAGTAAAAATCAGCACACATGCAGTAAACAATAGATGCGACAATTTAGTTTGCATGCAAAATTAATATTCCCAAACATACATACACTTAATCCTAGTTAATAAACACATTAATCCCAAACAGAGTATGTCTGATTAACAAGTTTGGTTCGCAAAATTACCTCAGCAGAAGAGGCGATAGAGCGCGCGTATGTTCCTTTCGCTAGTTGGGGTTGTAAAATTGATGCAGAGAGTGAAGGCCAGGCATGTTTGTTCCTGTAGTTCGGGCGATTAATTTGCAAAAATAATTAATGATCAAAGAGGTATATGAAAAATAAGGATAGGCATATATATGTATACTGTTCGCTTGCGCGCAAAATTACCGAAAAGAGAGGCGTACTATATCGACACATGCATGTATCCCTTCACCAGTTTGGGGTTGTAGATTGAAGATGGCCGGCACGTAGTATCGGGAGAAAGAAGAAGAAGAGGCGCTGAGTAGAGGCGGCGATGGTAGCGCGCAAACGGTGGTAATTGTAGAGGTCAATTTCGATTGATAGAAGAGCTAGATAGAACTTACAGAGAGTGATGGGTAGCGGAAAAGTCGATTTGATTGATAAAGTCGCAGAGAGCGCGGGATTTCGGCCGAAAAAGAGTTTAATTTAGGTAACATAAAGAACGCTTCTTAACTGTATCGCGCCCAAAGATATAAAAAAATGCTTCACCAAGCAAGCGTTCTTTATATGTTACATATAAAGAACACTTTGTAACAAAGCGTTATTTTTGTCATTGGGCGCGATACAATAAAGAACGTTTCTTACGCAAAGCGTTTTAAGATGTCCGGCCTATGATAAAAAAATGATTATAAAAATAACTGTTTTTAAAAAGGCATTGTTATTCATTTTTTTTCAGCAGTGACTGCCCAGTAGGATTACGCTCCAACACAACGGGTAAGTGGCAAGCTTTCTCAAATACGAGATGATAAGGGGGCATCCCAATGGGGGTCTTGTATGCTGTTCGGTAGGCCCATAATGTAAAACCCCGTCCTAAGCCAATCGTGGTTATTGTAAGCTTAACAACTAATACATAAACATCGCAGCGGAAATAAACCAACTCCAGGACCTTGCCACGGTCTGATCAACAAGAAATACCGTTTCTTAAATATTTACAACCGAATATCCAAAATACATACACCAACCGAGTTATAAGTATCTCAAAAACCACATAACATTTCTCAAGTTTAACTATCAACAGACGGGTGCACAGGCGCAACCCGTACTCAAAATAAAGTCCCACCTTGGGCTACCCGCTCCTACTCTCGTGGTGTGACTTCATGGGCCGCTTACCTGCAAGTGTAAAAACAGCCCCCAAGGGGGTCAGCACGAATGCTGGTACGACCCTCTCGTGGCCCCCAAGCTAACGGGCTACGACGACTAATTGTCGATAGCATGGAAGTTGATTAGAATCACAATCATAATATGAACGCAGTAAATCAACAAACCATAAATGAACCCATATAGTTCACACACAATTGAATGTCTCAGGCGTTCCCTTAACAAGTGAGTTAGATCTTAACTCCTTAGGTCCACATTCTCCTTAATCTTATATGTGCCAACCGTTCTACTATTAGACTGGTCAGCCCTTAATTGGTTGCTTATTTTTGTAGAGCTTGGTTAACCCTAGCCGGTAGCAGTGCACTCACCGGCAATAAGCAACCTTTCTTAGTTTGTTGGGGATGTAGGCTTGATCCCCCCACGCCATCCTTAATATGCCTCCCACCTCAAACAGTAGTCCGGGTGGTCGGGTCGGTTTGTTGACCCTAGGCGACGAGTCCGAGGACAAGTCTTATTTGGAAGTCGGATCTGATTCAAATACCGACCTCCCCCAATACACATGTGCCGGTACCATTCCGGATTCCGCACTCCCACCCCGAGTTACGGTTAGTGAAAGTCTTAAATATCATGTGTTAGTTAAACCTTGACGGGTATTAACCAACAGTCACCAATGTACAATTCCTCTCCTTAACTCAATAAGTACTAAGCTTAGTTAGTAGCAAGTTTCAAGCCTCGTGGGTTAGTGTAAGAAGACACAATCACAACGAGACAAGTATATCCGGTGCTTGCTTTATCTTAACTTAGTCATAGCAAGTAAATAGATAGCACACAAGCCGAGGGACACCTCATTAGCAAGCAGGTCACAAGAAAGACTGTACCGTTCACCGTCGACTGTCGTTTGTTTAACCTTCTCCGGGGTCCCAATTCACAAACCTAAAACATTCATTCATTCTTAGGCCATTAGTTATTTGCACCTTACTTAACTCATTTAGTCCCTAAAAATTCCCATCCAATACTCTCTTAAGTCCTTACCACTTAACCTTATAACTTAACTTTAAACATTAAGGTTTATACTTAACTTAACTTAATTCCTTAGGTTCTTAGGTTCCTAATCATCATTACCCTACTAATGGCATACCTTATTACCAATTACATCTTTAGAATTTAAAATTTCTCTTTTTTTGTTTTTGGCTCGACCGACCTTACCGACCGACCTTACCCAAGGTCGGTCCATTCCAGGACATATTACCGTTTGAAAATTTTAACCCCGACCGACCTTGCAAGTCCGGTCCCCAAGTTGGTCCATTCCCGAGAGTTTTCCCCGTGGAAAATTTAGGCCCGACCGACCTTGTCAAGGTTGGTCCCAAGTTCGGTCGATTCCATAGACTCAATTCATACACAAAATACAAGCCCGACCGACCTTGCAAGTCCGATCCCCAAGGTCGGTCCATTCCAGAAACTATTCCGGTAGTGTAAACTGAGCTCGACCGACCTTGCAGGTCCGGTCCCTAAGGTCGGTCGGCTCCAGACCTTCGTTTCTAAATTCCCATTTGACTCCAAACTTCACCCCATATATCTTAGTATGTTCTAACCTCATTTGGGCACTTCAAATACACCTTAAGACCTCCACAAAACTCATTAAATCACTCACAATATCCACCTTAGTCATTATGCACTTTCCTTATAATAATGCCAACACTTGTAATGTTTTTCACTAGGCTTCTAAGTGGTGGTTCATACCTATTATAACCACTATGCCATAATGTTTCCTCACCACTATAACATCATCTCCCAAGCATCTTTCACCATCTAAAATTCCTTTATGCAACTACTTAAAGTTCCTACACAAGTTTATGCCTCCTTCTTCCAACACATTATTTCCTTCCTACTTGTTTACCAATATTTGCCTAAGTCCTAAATACACAAGTATATCCCAAGACATTCATTGATTCCTAAATCCTCCATGATGATGCTTAAGTCATTCTAACTCATAAAAACACCTTAAACTCACCATTTTTTCATCAAAACGACTCCTAAAGTTTCTTAGTACTTCCTTAGTCATAAAATCTCCTTACACATCTTAACACTTAGGTTCTTCACTAAATTTGGCCATGGGTTCTCTGTATATTATTACACCAAAACATTTAGTTTTTCACCGTCAAATAGCTATCAACATTCACACTCTCATTAAACCTCCTTAGCACACATCATACACCAAAACTACACTACATCACAATATAGTGCATAAACTTAAATTGCTTGGCACTTAGGCCCTTAAATGACTTGGCTCTTAGGCCCTTAAATGCATAAATCTTAAACACTGAATTTCCTCAATATATAGCCTTTGACCTGCAAATACACACAACAAGGCTCCCATTGCAATATAAATTCTCTTATAATTCACCTTGTCATTCTTAAACTATCTCCTTTTCTCATTTGCTCCTCAGTCACAAGTTCACAAGTATAGTCATTGTTTCTCCTAGGTTTTTATAACTCTTTCCCAATGTAAACTCTACGCTAAACTCATCACATATCTAAATCCCATCCCCTTAAACAATAAAACACCTTAAGATAAGTAATTTACCTTGTTCTTTTACAAGCTCACAAACTTTCCTCCTTAGCCTTTTCCTTGAACAATCTCGGTCACCACTTAAACTCTCCTTGCCAATGTTCTAACCAATATCCAATGACTCTAATGAGTGCTAGATAATACATTAACTTAAGGAACAAACCTAGGAAAAACTAGGTTAAAATGTTAAATTAAGGTGTTATTGTTTCACCTTGGAGTCTTAGAATAAGCTTGGATATGAAGCAAGAAGGACCTCCTCTAGCCCTTGGAGAATAGAAAACAAGCTAGAACAAGCATAAACATGAAGCCCCATGAGTGATAATTTTCGGACATGTGAAGAAATGGTGGGAATTTGATTTTTCTTACATATTCTTTACCTTAAGAGATTGGAGAAGCTAATGGAGTCTCCAAGCTTGAGTTTCCTCCTCTAATGGCGGTTTGGCTTGGAACCAAATCAAAGCTCTTGAAGTTTGAAAATATAGGAAGAAGGAGCTTGAGCTAACTAAGAAGAATATGTGTTTTGTTTTGGTTTTGGAGCTAAAATGAGCAAGTAGTGGTCAAAGGAAGATGGAGCTAGCATGGAGGTTGAGTTTCACGTAGAAGAAGAAGGGAGGAGCAGCCAAAATCAGTGAGATGAAGAAGAAATGAAGAAATGAGGAGAGAGGTATAAATGAGATATTTTGATTCCTTAAAAGCAAATAGTGAAACCACTTACTTTTCCTCTTTTTCTTCTAACATTAGTTGGCTACTCTTGGTTACTCACACCCTTAGAAAACCGGCCCCTCATTATTTAGGCTAGTCATGGTCTTGTTTGACCAATTAATTAGACTTAGTTAATTAAAGACTAAACTAGGCACTATTTGATTACTATTCACAAACTAGTGCACATAATTGTGAAATTTTTGATTCCCATTGATTTAGACTTCCTAATGTGATACTAATTAGTACACAAGTTAATTAAGGAGTAATCATGGGCATTTAGCCACTTAAAACCCCTTTCTAAGAAATTTTTCAAAAATGTTCTTTAAGAGTCCTTAAAGTACAATTTGTGTTTTAACTTGTTTGAAGCTTGTTTTCTTTGGTTTTTGTTTTTTTGGTAATTGACTTAAAATGACCATTATTCTAAGGTCTTAGAATGATATTTGGGTGCTCACCAGTCTCTCCAAGCTTAGAGCACGTTTTTGCTTAAACTGCTCTTTTGGTGTTCCTTATGTTTTCGTTTGATTAAAAATGTTTCTTAATGTTTCTAAGGCATTATTTAGCCTCCTTATATCTTAGCTTATCACTTAAACACCATATCTAAGTTTGGGGTATTTCAATCTACCCCCCTTAAAAGAACTTTGTCCCCAAAGTTCACACGTGTACTAAATCATTCACGGTACTCATCAATTTCTTAATCTTAATACCACATCTTATATCCTCATTCACACGTCTCGAGACTCAAAGTCTACCACAAATACAATACATAAGTCGTACTGACTTATGGCGAGTGTCCCTAGTCTTACTGTCCAAGATCCTCTGAGGAATCTCCACTGATCTCATATTCGGTTCTAACGTCAACCTCTCAGGTTCTAACACATGGGAGGGATGGTGCGTGTATTTCTTTAGCTGTGAAACATGAAAAACATCATGCACTTTACCCAGTTCAGCAGGTAAATTCAACCTGTAAGCAACTGGGCCCACCCGCTCCGTAATCTCATAAGGACCAACAAACATCGGGCTCAATTTGCCCTTCTGCCCAAATCTGAATACACCCTTCATCGGTGAAACTCGCAGAAATACCCGGTCGCCCACTGCGAACTCCAGGTCTCATCGTCGAACATCAGCATACGACTTCTGCCTATCTTGAGTAGCTTTCATGTTCTCCCTGATTTGCTGAACTTCAGCCTTAACTTGTTCTAAGTATTCTGGTCCTATAATGACCGTCTCACTCGACTCATCCCAGCAGAGCGGTGTACGACACGGTCTACCGTACAACGCTTGAAAAGGTGCCATCTTGATCGAAGCGTGACAGCTGTTGTTGTATGAAAATCGATCAGATGTAACTTGTCGATCCAACTGCCCTAGAAGTCTAAGGTACATGCTCTCAGCATGTCCTTGAGTGTCTGAATCGTACGCTCAGTCTGACCATCTGTCTGAGGATGGAACGCGGTACTTAGCTTTAGTTCTGTACCCAACACTTCTCTGGTAGCTCTCCAGTACCTCAAAAGGAATCTGGTATCTCTATCTGACACTATGGTCTTCGGTATCCCGTGATGTCTCATAAATTTCCTTTTCAAACAACTCAGCTAATTTGGTCACCTTCCAAGTATCCTTCATCGGTATGAATCGGGCTACTTTGGTAAGGCGATCTACCACCACCCATATCATGTTGAGACCTCCCCTAGCAGGTGGAAGTCCAACTACAAAGTCCATGGAGATATCATGAAACTTCCACTCCGGAACTGGCATCGACTGTACCATTCCGCCCGGTCGTCGGTGCTCAATTTCACCTTCTGGCATGTGAGACACCTCAAGACAAACTCAGTAACATCTGTCTTCATCCCCGACCACCAGAAGTATCTCTTCATGTCTTTATATATCTTAGAGGCTCCCGGATGGATGGAAACTGAAGAACATGTGATTCTCTAAGTACACGGTCTTTCAGATCCGTGTTGCCCCGTGGTATGCATAACCGGCCCTTAAGTCTGATCAGATCATTATCGTGAAGTCTGAAGTCATATTTCGACTTTCAAAGGTACCATCTGTCAGCTTCTGTCTGACCTCCCTCATGTACTCATCTGTCCTATGAGCCTCTCACACCTCATCAACCAAGCTGGAGAAAGAAACTAGCGAATGGAGTGAGTGTGCTCGACGACTCAGGGCGTCCACTACACATTGGCCTTTCCCTCTTTGTTTGGAGGTCAATGTCATAGTCCTTCAGAAATTCTAACCATCTCCTCTGTCTGAGATTCAACTCCTTCTGAGTGAATATATATTTCAAACTCTTTGATCGGGTAGATAGTCACACTAACCCCGTATAAATAGTGGCGCCATATCTCAAGGTGAAGTTACAAGCTCCCAGCTCTAAATCATGTGTGGGTAGTTCTCCTCGTGTTTCTTCATGGCGTGAGGCATATGCCACCACCTTGCCATGTTGCAGGAGCACGAACCCATCCCTCTACACGGATGCATCACAGTAGACCTCAAAGCCCTCCGTACCGTCTAGAATAGTCAGACCGATGCATGGTCAATGAGTCCTTCAAACTCTGAAACGAACTCTCACATCAGCCGTCCACACGAACGGTGCATCTTTCTTCATCAGACTGGTCATCGGCTTGGCACCTTGCTGAAATCCCTAACAAACCTCCGGTCCTAACCTCCAGAGAGAAAGCATGTAACTAGCTTCGTTAGTGAGCTAATGCAACTGTCATGTAGTGTACAATGCATTAATATGACCCAAGCATTCTGACCAAACCTCATGAAATTAGAATATCGAAGTATAACCTGTAAATTGAGATTTGTCAATGCTGTATCAACACTCTCCTCAATCATCTCACAACTCTACTCTATCTCCTTGAGAAATCTCCTCGGTTATCTTCAATGCCACTTGGTCACCATCGATCCATGAAACATACCATCGAATCCGTAGATCCATAAAGCCTCACGCAGTAAATCCACCGTGTATCACCTCAAACTTCCAGAAATCATCAGCCGATGTCCGTTAAAACCTCGATGTCGTAACAGTCTTCGTCTTGGCCAAGTACGTACTGCATCAATCTTTGCTGGATCCACTGAGATCCCAGCATCTGAGATAATATGACCCAAGAATGAGACTTGGTCAAGCCAAAACTCACATTTTGAGAATTTAGCATATAACTGGTTCTCCATCAATATCTCTAACACTCTCCTCAATGTTCCTCATGTTAGCCCTTGACTTTGAATATATTAATATGTCGTCGATGAATACCACAACCGACTTGTCCAGCTGTTCCCGGAACAAGCGGTTCATCAGATCTAAATTTCGCCGGTGCGTTCGACAAACCGAACGGCATCACTGTAAACTCATAGTGGCCATATCGTGTCCGGAATGTCGTCTTCTCAATATCTCCCTCCTTAATGGCTATCTGATGATACCCCGATTGAGATCAATCTTGGAAAACACAGATGCCCCCTTCAACTGATCGAACAGATCATCAATGCGGGTAGTGGGTACTTATTCTTCACTGTCACTGCATTCAACTCTCTGTAGTCGATGCAGAGGCGGAGACTACCATCCTTCTTCTTCACGAAGAGAACTGGCGCTCCCCATGGCGATACACTTGGTCTAATAAATCCCTTATCCAACAAATCTTTTAACTGGTTCTTTAACTCATTCATCTCTGCCGAAGCCATGTGGTATGGTGCCTTGGCTATCGGTCCGGTACCAGGTAGCAGCTCGATGGTGAACTCTACCTCCCGAGTGGGTGGCATGCCGGGCAGTTCCCGTGGAAAGAGGTCGGGGAACTCCGACACTACCGGTAAGTCAGGGTCGAACTCGGGGTCCCTCTTTATGTCCTGGACATAGAAGAGATATACTTCTTCCTTCTTCCTCAACTCCTTATACATTGCCATAGCGGTGATGATCTTAGTCGAAGGCTCTCTGGGCCTCTGGCGGTATGATATTGTTACCCCAGACGGACTCCTGAGCAGCATTCTATGCTCGGCACAGAGGATACGTCCCTTGTGCCGCTCCAACCAGTTCATCCCAAAGATAACATCAAATCCCAACTCCCTAAACTCAATAAAACTGATTGGAAAGTCTTCCCCCTTAATACTGACAATGGCTCCTCGGTAGTAGCGAGTGCAACGAACCTTCTCCTTAGACGGGAGCGTAACCGTGAAGTCGGGTAGCTCATCAGTGTCTTGCCCCAACCTTCTCGCAAAAGATGCCGAGACAAAGGTATGCGAGGCCCCTGAGTTGAAGAGAACTGATGCCTCAATTTCATTAATCGAAAGGTGCCGGTGAGGATAGTGCCGCTAGCGTCGGCCTGTGCCTCTGTAAGTATGCTTAACGCACCTTCCGTACCGAGTCCATAACCTAGTTGTATTCACAAGCTTCATGAGTAATGATGGTATAATAAGAGTCGTAACAATTAATATGAACACATTGTTATTTTATTAATAACCATCCTTTTACATCATGGGCTTCTTCCTTACATTTCATTCCTTATCTCATACTAAAAACATTACATGACTAATATTGTCTAAAGGTTAGGTTCAATCTCCCTGGTCTCATATGCGTCGCATTGATTACTGCTGACGGTGCTGTATTCAGCTTGATTCTCTTAATCCCATGGTATAACATCCTTGATCCTCCTCCCATAACTAATACATCCCCTGACTTAAGTATTAACTTATTAGCACGGTCCGCACACTTCTGCTCGCCGTACAAGAATTCAGCGTCATCCCCAATGGACCAAGACATTACGGGTATCCCCCTTTCGAGAGACTCCGTTGTCTCGTCCTTATCCTGATGTAGTCCAAGTCGCCCATCTTTCTCATAGAAGTTTACAATACAGATGTCCGCTTGTATGTCTGGAATTGGGTCAGCTTCCAACTGCTGAGCGATCTCCACGACTTGTGCAATAACCGGATGGAACTCTTCGGGTATTCCCGGTGGTGAGACTCTATCTTGTATCCTCGTGGTTTGGTAGGTCTTGGCATACGGATTCCAATCCTTGCCTAAGCTCATCATCTTTAACTTTATTCTCGCTTCTCCTGGGTACTCCGGTGTATAAAAAACTCCCGGTCCCACTCCCAATTGACTGCATCTCCTGATGATGGCTATTTGTGCCTCTGGTGTCAGGTATCCCCTTAATACAATCATACCTGGGCGGATAACCTGACATTATTCGGTTGTAAAGTCTCGGGTTTCGATGACGGTGTCCTCCAAGTTGAGTGTTGAAGGTATTGGATAACAAATGTTGAAGTTCCCTAAGGTGGTATTAGGTTATATCTTACTTAAGGTCTAATCTTTTCTTTTCCTATTCTCATCTAACTCATTTATTCACCAAGCATGCATGATAATGCAGTAAGCAGGCAATTATATCACTTAATGGTTTATAGTGGTACCTGGCCTCGATGAGGGTTCAGGCTCATCGTCCGGTCCACCATGTGTAGTGTGGGTCCCGACTTTTGGGCTACCCGTGGATTCTTGTTTGTTGCTTGTTGCGCTCCCTTATGACCGTCAGGTCCAGCTCCCTGATCGGTCCTAGTCTTAACCTTGAAACCGGGTCTATAATTCCTACCCTCCGGGTTCCCGTAGCACTCATATGCCCGGTGCCCGAGCACACCGTAGAATTACACTCCACCTTATTCCCCCTACAGTCAACTCCGAGGTGGTCCTTGTTGCACCTCTGGCAATAGTAGTGTCGTTGGTAGCCACCACCGGCTTCCTTTCCAGTCTCAGTACCTGATTACGCATGGCATCAGTGATTGTGTCTCAATGTTGTCAACCATTCTTATTTACTCAAGATGTATTTCCTTACCCTTTGGCGCCCTGGAGCGCAGGGGCTTAGCAGCATAAGCATAAGTCAACTTCAGTGGCTCATCAGTAGCCTTCTCCATTCCCTCCTTTCCTTTTTGGTTCTGGTTCTTCTGGGCTTGAGGCTGGTACTTCTATTTCTTGTACCCACCTTGCCCTTGGTGTTCTGTACTCTTCCCAGCATTCTTTCTCTTGGCATTGTCCTCGTCCCTCAGCTGGACGGTGATCTCAACCTTAGCAGCGGCATGATAGCACTCCTGCTTTCCAAGTGTTAGTTACTCTTATTTCTCACAATCTAAATCTTACTCATTTACTTACTCATATCTCAACCATTCTCATTACCTACAAGGTAGTATAGCTTGTCGGCCCCATGCCGTAGCGGAGTCGATGGCTAAGCCCGCCATAGAAGCGGTCCACCAGTATCTGGTCTGAATATCCGAGACCTGGTAGAAGACGGAGCAAGGCGGTGAACTCTGAGTAATACTCGTCCACCGTCATCTTGTCGGTCTGCTTAAGCGCATCCAACTACAAGCGCTTCTTCGTCTGGACATGGGCGGGGTAGTACTTGCTCGTAGCAATGCGGTGTACTGCTCCCAGTCGAACTCTGGATTGGCCACATGCTCGGCCCTCACCAGCTTCCACCAATCGCCTGCCGCCCCTTTCAAGTAGAACGCAGCCAGGCGCACCTTGATCCCAACAGGGACATCAAGGGTCTCGAAGGCGGTCTCCAACTCAGAGATGTACGCCTCGAGCTTGGCGGGATCAGTCTCCCCCTTA
>CM041777.1:228538633-228692811 GCA_023374045.1 Limonium bicolor | reverse complement strand
AATGTGTGGGTCGAAGGTCTGCAAGGCTCTTCAACCAATTTGGTTCCCGGGGCTGTCGCGGTGAAGGTGGTGCACCAACACCAGGCTGATAGCCCATATGCCCTAATGCGGCAGCCACGATCTCTGCGATCGTCTGCCCTTCCGGTATCTCTGAAGCATCGTCGCCTCTGCCACGGCCTCGGCCTCTCCTTCCTGACATCTGAACAATCACAACTCACATTAGGTTCGTATTCACCACTGTTTCGGTTAACGAATTATAACGTCCGTAGACGGAAAAGACGATCCACACTAAATAGTGGTCATCTGACTCTACTCACTCTAACAGCTCACACCCTTAACCCATCACTTATTTCTTAACTTATATCCTAACTCGATGGTCACTTATGTCCGGTGTTTCTTGATCAGAGCGTAACTACGCTCTGATGCCACTTTTGTAACACCTCGTCCTAAGCCAATCGTGGTTACCGTAAGCTTAACAACTAATACATAAACATCGCAGCGGAAAAACCAACTCCAGGACCTTGCCACGGTCTGATCAACAAGAAATACCGTTTCATAAATATTTACAACCGAATATCCAAAATACATACACCAACCGAGTTATAAGTATCTCAAAAACCACATAACATTTCTCAAGTTTAACTATCAACATACGGGTGCACAGGCGTAACCCGTACTCAAAATAAAGTCCCACCTAGGGCTACCCGCTCCTACTCTCGTGGTGTGACTTTATGGGCCGCTTACCTGCAAGTGTAAAAACAGCCCCCAAAGGGGGTCAGCACGAATGCTGGTACGACCCTCTCGTGGCCCCCAAGCTAACGGGACTACGACGACTAATTGTCGATAGCATGGAAGTTGATTAGAATCACAATCATAATATGAACGCAGTAAATCAACAAACCACAAATGAACCCATATAGTTCACACACAATTGAACGTCTCAGGCGTTCCCTTAACTAGTGAGTTAGATCTTAACTCCTTAGGTCCACATTCTCCTTAATCTTATATTTGCAACCGTTCTACTATTAGACTGGTCAGCCCTTAATTGGTTGCTTATTTTTGTAGAGCTTGGTTAACCCTAGCCGGTAGCAGTGCATTCACTGGCAATAAACAACCTTTCTTAGTTTGTTGGGGATGTAGGCTTGATCCCCCCACGCCATCCTTAATATGCCTCCCACTTCAAACAGTAGTCAGGGTGGTCGGGTCGGTTTGTTGACCCTAGGCAACGAGTCCGAGGACAAGTCTTATTTGGAAGTCAAATCTGATTCAGATACCGACCTCCCCCAATACACATGTGCCGGTACCATTCCGGATTCCTCACTCCCACCCCGAGTTACGGTTAGTGAAAGTCTTAAATATCATGTGTTAGTTAAACCATGACGAGTATTAACCAACAGTCACCAATGTACAATTCCTCTCCTTAACTCAATAAGTACTAAGCTTAGTTAGTAGCAAGTTTCAAGCCTCGCGGGTTAGTGTAAGAAGACACAATCACAACGAGACAAGTATATCCGGTTGCATGCTTTATCTTAACTTAGTCATAGCAAGTAAACAGATAGCACACAAGCCGAGGGACACCTCGTTAGCAAGCAGGTCACAAGAAAGACTGTACCGTTCACCGTCGACTGTCGTTTGTTTAACCTTCTCCGGGGTCCCAATTCACAAACCTAAAACATTCATTCATTCTTAGGCCATTAGTTATTTGCACCTTACTTAACTCATTTAGTCCCTAAAAATTCCCATCCAATACTCTCTTAAGTCCTTACCACTTAACCTTATAAACTTAACTTTAAACATTAAGGTTTATACTTAACTTAACTTAATTCCTTAGGTTCTTAGGTTCCTAATCATCATTACCCTACTAATGGCATACCTTATTACCAATTAACATCTTTAGAATTTAAAATTTCTCTTTTTTTTTGTTTTGTGCTCGATCGACCTTACCGACCGACCTTACCCAAGGTCGGTCCATTCCAGGACATATTACCATTTGAAAATTTTACCCCGACCGACCTTGCAAGTCCGGTCCTTAAGGTCGGTCCATTCCCAAGAGTTTTCCCCGTGGAAAATTTAGGCCCGACCGACCTTGTCAAGGTCGGTCCCAAGTTCGGTCGATTCCAGAGACTCAAATCGTACACAAAATACAAGCCCGACCGACCTTGCAAGTCCGGTCCCCAAGGTCGGTCCATTCTAGAAACTCTTTCCGGTAGTGTAAACTGAGCTCGACCGACCTTGCAGGTCCGGTCCCTAAGGTCGGTCAGCTCCAGACCTTCGTTTCTAAATTCCCATTTGACTCCAAACTTCACCCCATATATCTTAGTATGTTCTAACCTCATTTGGGCACTTCAAATACACCTTAAGCCCTACACAAAACTCATTAAATCACTCACCAATATCCACCTTAGTCATTATGCACTTTCCTTATAATAATGCCAACACTTGTAATGTTTTTCACTAGGCTTCTAAGTGGTGGTTCATACCTATTATAACCACTATGCCATAATGTTTCCTCACCACTATAACATCATCTCCCAAGCATCTTTCACCATCTAAAATTCCTTTATGCAACTACTTAAAGTTCCTACACAAGTTTATGCCTCCTTCTTCCAACACATTATTTCCTTCCTACTTGTTTACCAATATTTGCCTAAGTCCTAAATACACAAGTATATCCCAAGACATTCATTTGATTCCTAAATCCTCCATGATGATGCCTAAGTCATTCTAACTCATAAAAACACCTTAAACTCACCCTTTTTCATCAAAACGACTCCTAAAGTTTCTTAGTACTTCCTTAGTCATAAAATCTCCTTACACATCTTAAACACTTAGGTTCTTCACTAAATTTTGCCATGGGTTCTCTAGTATATTATTACACCAAAACATTTAGTTTTTCACCATCAAATAGCTATCAACATTCAAACTCTCATTAAACCTCCTTAGCACACATCATACACCAATACTACACTACATCACAATATAGTGCATAAACTTAAATTGCTTGACACTTAGGCCCTTAAATGACTTGGCTCTTAGGCCCTTAAATGCATAAATCATAAACATTGAATTTCCTCAATATATATAGCCTTTGACCTGCTAATACACACAACAAGGCTCCCATTGCAATATAAATTCTCTTATAATTCACCTTGTCATTCTTAAACTATCTCCTTTTTCTCATTTGCTCCTCAGTCACAAGTTCACAAGTATAGTCATTGTTTCTCCTAGGTTTTTATAACTCTTTCCCAATGTAAACTCTACACTAAACTCATCACATATCTAAATCCCATCCCCTTAAACAATAAAACACCTTAAGGTAAGTAATTTACCTTGTTCTTTACTAGCTCACAAACTTTCCTCCTTAGCCTTTTCCTTGAACAATCTCGGTCACCACTTAAACTCTCCTTGCCAATGTTCTAACCAATATCCAATGACTCTAATGAGTGCTAGATAATACATTAACCTTAAGGAACAAACCCTAGGTTAAAAATGTGCTTTAAGGTATTAAATTGATTGTTTCACCTTGGAGTCTTAGAATAAGCTTGGATATGAAGCAAGAAGGACCTCCTCTAGCCCTTGGAGAATAGAAAACAAGCTAGAACAAGGCATAAACATGAAGCCCCATGAGTGATAATTTTCGGACATGTGAAGAAATGGTGGGAACTTGATTTTTCTTACATATTCTTTACCTTAAGAGAATGGAGAAGCTAATGGAGTCTCCAAGCTTGAGTTTCCTCCTCTAATGGCGGTTTGGCTTGGCACCAAATCAAAGCTCTTGAAGTTTTGAAAATATAGGAAGAAGGAGCTTGAGCTAACTAAGAAGAATATGTGTTTTGTTTTGGTTTTGGAGCTAAAATGAGCAAGTAGTGGTCAAAGGAAGATGGAGCTAGCATGGAGGTTGAGTTTCATGTAGAAGAAGAAGGGAGGAGCAGCCAAAATCGGTGAGATGAAGAAGAAATGAAGAAAGGAGGAGAGAGGTGGTATAAATGAGATATTTTAATTCCTTAAAAGTAAATAGTAAAACCACTTACTTTTCCTCTTTTTCTTCTAACATTAGTTGGCTACTCTTGGTGAATCACACCCTTAGAAAACCGGCCCCCTCATTATTTAGGCTAGTCATGGTCTTGTTTGACCAATTAATCAGACTTAGTTGATTAAAGACTAAACTAGGCACTATTTGATTACTATTCACAAACTAGTGCACATAATTGTGAAATTTTTTATTTCCCATTGATTTAGACTTCCTAATGTGATACTAATTAGTACAAAAGTTAATTAAGGAGTAATCATGGGCATTTAGCCACTTAAAACCTCTTTCTAAGACAATTTTTCAAAAATGTGCTTTAAGAGTCCTTAAAGCACAATTTGTGTTTTAACTTGTTTTTGAGCTTGTTTTTCTTTGTTAATTGACTTACAATGACCATTAGGATATTTCTAAGGTCTTAGAATGATATTTGGGTGCTCACCCAAGTCTCTCCAAGCTTAGAGCGCGTTTTTGCTTAAACTGCTCTTTTGGTGTTTCCTTATGTTTTCTTTGATTAAAAATGTTTCTTAATGTTTATAAGGCATTATTTAGCCTCCTTATATATTAGCTTATCACTTAAACACCATATCTAAGTTTGGGGTATTTCACATAATGCATAATCTAGCCTTAAGGACCAATCATTCCTTGAGGAGTTCATTGTTTTCTACAATATCCACTTCAACTCCCTATTGGTCACCTCAGCTTGCCCATTGGTTTGAGGGCGGTAAGGCAATGATACCTAGTGTCTCACTCTGTATTTTTTCATTAGTGCTCCGAACTATTTGTTACAGAAGTGAGATTCTTCATCGCTAAGGATCGCTCTAGGCACCCCATACCCTGTAAATATATTTCTCTTTAAGAACCTGGTCACAACTTTAGCATCATTGGTGGGAGATGAAATGGCCTCCACCCATTTGGTGACATAGTCCACCGCCACCAAGATGAAGAGATTTGAGTGGGAGGAGAGGAAAAGGCCCATGAAGTCAATGCCCCATTGATCAAAGGGTTCAACCTCGATCATCACATTTAATGGCATCTCATGCTTCCAGGATATGTTCCCAAGCATTTGGCAATGGTCGTAGGAGACAACAAAAGCTGGATTGTAGGACCTTAGCCGCTGTCCTTGTTGGCCCGTGATGCCTTCCTACCTCAAGAGAATGGCAGTGGGTGAGAATATTCTGCACTTCACTCGTTGGTATGCATCTCCTGATCACCCCGTCGGTGCAGATTATGAAAAGGTAGGGGTCATCCCAGGAGTAGTGCTTGATGTCGGTGAAGAATTTCTTCCTTTGCTAGTATGTCATCTCATAAGGTACTACTCCCCTCACCAAATAGTTTGCAATGTCTGCAAATCAAGGATCACCAGTTTCTCCAATTGTGAACACGGTCTCATCTAGAAAAAGCTCATTAATAGGAGTGCCATCATCTGGTGCCTCCATACTGGAGAGGTGATCAGCAACAACGTTCTGAATACCCGGTTTCTCCCTAACCTCAATTTTGAACTCTTGTAGTCGAATAATCCATCTCAACAGTCTTGACTCAGCGTCCTATTTGGTGAATTGATATTTGAGAGTGAAGTGGTCAATATGCACAATCACCCTACTCCCTAAAATATAGGAACGAAACTTATATAATGCAAATACCACCTCTAGAAGCTTCTTCTCGGTTGTGGCATAATTTTTCTAGGCATTATCGAGGGTCTTGCTTGCATAATAGATAGTCCTCCAACTTTTCTCTCTCTTCTGGCACAGGCTACTTCAACTACATAGTCACTTCCATCGCACATGATGTCAAAGGGAAGGCTCCAATCCGGTGATTCAACAATAGGGGCTGAGACAAGGCACTCCTTGATAGTGTTGAAGGCCTTTAGACATTCCTCAGTAAATTCAAACTTGGCATCTTTGGCTAAGAGGTCACACAGAGGTTTTGAGATTTTTGAGAAGTCCTTAATGAACCATCTATAGAACCCGGTATGGCCATGAAAGCTCTTCTGATATCCTTAACTGAGGTGGGTGGTGGTAGTTTCTTAATGCCTTTGACCTTGGCCTGGTCAACTTTAATCCCCTTGGAGGAGATCTTAGTCCGAGGATGATCCCCTATCTCACCATAAAGTGACATTTCTCCCAATTGAGCACTAGGTTGGTGTCCTCACATTGGGAGAGAATGGTGTTCAGCTTCTCCAAGCATGATTTGAAGGTGAGTCCAAACACTGAGAAGTCATCCATGAACACTTCCATGCTCTTTTCAAGAAAGTTGGAGAAGATTGCCATCATACACCTTTGGAAGGTCGCGGGAGCATCGCATAATCCGAATGGCATCCTCCTATAGGTGAACATTCCATAAGGGCAAGTGAACGTGGTCTTTTCTTGATACTTCGGGTGATGGGGATTTGGAAGTACCCCGAGTATCAATTGAGAAAGCAACAGAAGTCTTACCCGGCTAACCTCTCTAGCATTTGGACGATGAAGGGTAAAGGGAAGTGATCCGTCCTTGTGGCCATATTCAACTTCCGGTAGTCAATACACACTGTCCAACTGGTTGTTGTTCTTTGAGGGACCATCTCACTCTTAGCATTTGATACCACCGTGATTCCCCCTGTTTTGATACTACTTGAGTTGGGATCACCCATTGACTGTAAGAGATAGGATAGACGATTCTGGATTCGAGCAGTTTCAGGACTTCCTTCTTAACCACTTCTTTCATGTTTGGGTTTAGATGTTTGTTAAGTCAAGATCCTTTAGTTTTGATGATAGCAAACCTGTGTTGTTTATCTAATATGTTTGTTGAGCTTATAATTCAGATAAATAGGTAGAGGAGTGGATTAGCACACAAGGTTGTAAGCGCACTCCGTTCATGACATGTGCCCATCTAGTCGGGCACCTGTCTAAGAGAGCTCCGATAGAACTTCTAGTACACACAAGAAGTCAAATACCACACAACCATATCTCTCATGCATCAGACAAAGTAAAAAAGACAAAACACATCAAGTATGCCGTCAAATTCATGCAGACTTAATCATCCACACAAGAAACTAGCTCACGACAAAGTCTTGCTCATTAATGAACAAGATAACAAGACAAGGCCAGGGCTATTAAGAGGCACTCATTACACAGCATTACATAAAGCCTGGGAGAGCATTAATAAGCATTATTGAGGTAAACAAGATCAGACAAGTGGAAAGTGCAAGTGGTGATCGGCATCCTGAGCACACACCTTCAACATGTCCAACCACAGGGCGACACGTGTCCTAGCGGTTCCAAAGGAAGTTGAAGATCAACCTATATTCGAGCATGGTTATTTTTCTGGGGATGAAAAAGCAAACGACTCCTAGAGTCTAGGAGATCATAAGCTATTTGTTACACATCTAAACGTACCTGTATAAATACGATGTACAAAGTCTTATGTAAATAAACTTGGTCATACAAGAAGAAGTGAGATAATTAATATAAGTATAAGTCAGACTAAGTGTGTGTAAGTACTAGGAAGTTGGTGAGCTGGGTAAAACTAGGTTGGTGAATGAATGCTATGTGTATTTGGTAGACTGATCAGTCAAGGAACGGTTGGGGAATCATAGGCCTACTATTAGGAGAGGGTAGAGGACTTAGGGATAAAGTCCTAAACTATCCAGGAGTCTGTAGGTAGGGCGGAGAGAGATTGAGTGAATTTTTGTGTGTAAATTCTGAATCAAAAATGAGTTTCCAATTTGAGTTTATCGAGTACTCCTTTGAAATATTAAGTAGTTCACACAGGGAAAAGAGACATCCATGACCGGTCGAGAACGTATCAGGAGCACTAGCCAGTTTCAACATCTCTGAGGTTGAACTAGTGGTTTGTAGTTGTCCTTCATGAATATCTGGTGCATGCAAAAATGGGACGTAATACCCTTGATATCTAAGATGGACCACCCTGTAGCTCTCTTGTGGTCTCGAAGAACCTTCAATAAACTGTCCTCTGGTGCTCTTGTGACAGAAGAAGAAATAATAACAGGAAGATCACAAGGTTCAGTCAAATAGGCATTTTTTAAATGAGAAGACAAAGGTTTCATCTCCACGGTGGGAGGCTTCTCAACCGAAGTGAAGTGTTTTTGTGCACTTTGCTCTAAAGGTTCTGGTGGTGGGTAGTGTGTTCGATACGGTGTTGACCTCTTGTCTAATGCCACTACAATCTCTCTTACCTCCGGTTCATTTTCTCTATCTCCATAAGTATCAGCCAAAGCAATATCAAGGGCATCACATTCAAAGCAAGAAGAATAATCATCCTATAAAATCGAGTCAACAACATCTATGGCAAAAATAGCTTCCGCATGTGTGGGTTTCTTCATTACCTTAGACATGTCAAACTCAAGCTTTTCATCATGAAATCTCAAGACAATTTTTCCATTTTCCACATCTATTAAGGTCCTGGTAGTTCTCAAGAAAGAGCGACATAATATTAATGGCACTCTAGAATCCTCCTCCATGTCTATCACAATGAAATCGGTCGGGGAGACAAAGGTCCCTACAGTCACTACTACATCCTCCACTTTCCCTTTCTAGAAGACTTGTGACATATCAGCAAGTTGCAATTGCATAGCAGTGGGTGCACACTCGCCAATCCCAAGTTTATTAAAAATTGAAAGTGGCATGAGATTTATGCTTGAACCTAAATCGCATAGTCCACTACCACAATTAATATTACCAATAGAGCAAGAAATTATAGGCAAACCGGGATCCCCAAGTTTTGGAGGGGGGTTCCGTAGTAGGACTGCTAAGATATCTTCGGTGAGTTGCACCATCTCCGACTCAAGTGTTGCTCCCTTGTTAGCAAGTATGTCTTTCATGAACTTAGCATAGACAGGCATTTGCTTCAAAGCATCTGCAAAAAGAATGTTAATTGGGAAATTTCATGAAATGCCACTATATTTTTGGCTAATTCATGAAATGCCACTGAAAAAAAAGTCACATGAGTTAACCAAAAATATAGTGGCATTTCATGAAATGTCCCTTGTTAATTTGTTAAAAATGCTTAGAAACTTCCCAAATTGTTCATCTAAATTTTTCTTTTTGATTCTATTTGGGAATGGGAGAGGAAATAAAGGTTTTGCAAGAGTAGAAGGGGAAGATGATTCAGGAGACTCCTTCTCCTTGGCAATATTTTTCAGTTGAGAAGGAATTTCCTCAATAATCTCTTGTTCTTCCACTTGACAATCTTGACTTTCTCCATTTTGATTCTCTTGATTTTCAAGATCAACTTGTGGAGATGATGATTCTAGGAGCCGACCACTTCTCAAGGTTACCGCTTTGGCTTCTTCCCTTGGGTTAGGCCTTGATTGACTTGGAAAGGTGCCCAACGGTCTTTGAGAGAGTTGTTGAGATATTTGCCCAAGTAGACTTTCAATGTTTTTATTGAATGCCATTTGATTAGCATTGAATGTGTCTTGCTTTGAGAATTTAGTCTTGGCGGTGACAGTGAAATCCGCCATTAGGTTCTCTAACCTTGAAGTTCCACTAGAAGTAGAAGAGGGGGAAGCTTGTTATTGTTGAAAACCTGAAGGAGTCCCTTGTGGTCGATAATAGGATTGAAAGTTTGATAGTTGGTTTTAGGTTTAAGGTCTATACCCTTGAGAGGTGTTGAAAGTTTTAATTGGTCCTCCTTGGTTTTGGGCATTTCTCCATGAAAAGTTACGATGGTTCCTCCATGACACATTGTTGTTGTTGTAGGATTGGTTTCCTATGAAGTTTACATCCTCTTTTTGATCCACGTTCATCTCTCCTTCACAACATTGAGTGTCATGAGGACTCGCATTAATAGCACATCCCTCTGTGGATGGACCAGAAGATGAAAAAGCTATGGTTTTTACAATTTAAATTTGAGCAGTTGCTACCTTTTCTAGCATCTTTGTGAGGGATGAGATTTGAGCCGAATGCATGTGGACGAGGCCAGCTGCTCTAGGAACTTTTCCTTTGACTATGGACCACTATCTTGTGTCATTAGTCATTGTCTCAAGAATTTTCATTCCTTCTTAAGTAGACTTTGTCATGAAGCTCCCTCCGCAGAAGAGTTCACAGGAAGTTGGTTGGAGTCATCCAGCCCGTTCAAGAACGATAAGCATAAGGATTGGTTTTCTAAACCATGATCATGAGCATTTCCTTGAACCGGTCCCAATCGTCATATAGGGTTTTCCCAGGTTCTTGGTAGAATGTGTTGATCTCTTCAATCAATTGCCTTGTCCTACTTGTGGGGTAGCACTTAGCAAGAAATTTACTCTCATGTGTGGATAGACCTTAAAGGGAGGCTTTGGTACCACCTTGATGCTACACTATACAATGCTTGAGGGAAGAGCTGTAGCCAGATCCTCTCATTTAGATTCCTAGTTTTGCCAAAGGATTTACAAAAATCTAGGAAGAGACTCAAGTGATTTGGAGCATCATCTAGATTCGCCCCACTAAATTTTCCTTGATCCTGAATTGCAGTGATGAAGTAGGTTTTGAAATCCCATAGAGCAGCTTCACCCGATGTCAAGACTGGGAGGACTATCGCCGAGGCTCTCCCCTTGGTGTTCGGTCGGTGATAATCTTTGAGAGGCCGGTGTTGGCCTTGCGGTTGCCCATGTTCCTCATGACCATTTTCCTCGAAATCCGGGTCAACGTCTGCCATGGTAAGATTTTTCAAATTCCTTCCGACTCTTCTTTGGGATCATTCAAGCTTAGACGGATCTGATACAAATATAGATACCAACCTCCTCCAATACACATGTGCCGGTACCATTCCGGATTTCTCACTCCCCCCAAGTTACAGTTATTAGGAGTCTCAAAGACAAAGTTTTGTTAGTTAAACCTTTTCCAGGTATTAACCAACCAATCTTAAGAAGTGTATTTCGATCTCATTCACTTGTTTACTAAACATAGTTAATAAGTCCTCAAAGGTAAGTGTGTTAGTATAACATGAACTCACAAGGAAATATGGTAAATCGGTTGCATGCCTTATCTTGTTTTAGTCGAAGCAATTAAACAAACAACACACAAGCCGAGGGACACCTCGTTAGCAAACAAGCTACAAGAAAACCATACCGTTCACCGTCGGTCGTTCGGTTGCCTAATCTCCTTCCGAGTCCAAATTCCCAAGTCCTAAAACATTCATCCAATTTGGGTTGTTAATTACTTTCAATTAACCTAGCATACTTAGCCACTAAAGATTCATGATTCATAACCGCTAAGTCTTTGTAGTTTAATCTTAATCACATAAATCGTTTTACTTTACTTAATCCCTTAAGTCCTTATATGCTTATCTTTCTACTCATCAATACTCTCATAATGGTGGACTACTAATGCCACCCTTTCTTTCTTTTTTATAAGGTCCAACTGACCCAACCCTGGGTCGGTCCCTTGGGTCGGTCAGATGTAGAGACATCCGGGTTTGAAAAATTTTACTCGACTAATCCAGCCAGGGTCGGTCCTTGGGTCGGTCGAATGCAGAAGCATTCTGGTTCAACATTTTTAGCCCGACCGACCCAGACAGGGTCGGTCCCCTGGGTCAGTCAAATGCAGAAGCATTCCGAATTGGTTTATTACAATCCGACCGACCCCGGCTGAAGACCCATTTTTTTCAAAGTGCTTATTTTACTCAAATATTTTCCACAAGTGTCCTAGTATGTTTTAGCATCATTTTGGCACTTTACACACCTTCCTAACTCATTGATCAACCCACCATTTAACTCCTTGATCATTTACTCAACTTTTTACAAAATTCCTAACACTTATAACATAATTCCTTAGGCTTCTAAGTGGTAAATCATGCCTACAAACTTAACTAACCAAAGTGTTTCCTCACAACCATTTTAACCATTCCAAAAGCATTATTAGTCATCTACACCTCCTTTACTCATAAACCTCATGATCACTTTCTCTAATTCACTCCTAAGTCTTTACAAGACATGATACCTTATTTACTACAAAATTTTGCACAAGTCTTAGCACCTCTCATTCCATGATTTTGGTGTGTCTAACTCACCCATTTGGTCTCTAAATCCTCTAAGACAATCCTAGGTCATTCTAATTCTCATGAGCACCTTAATCTATTCACTTCCACCAACTTAACCATTAATAATTCCTAGTACAACGTAGGTCATAATATTTCATTAGAACACTTAAAACTCTTAGTTTCTCAACCAAATTTTTACATAGCTTTCCTAGTACATTCTTACACCCAAACACTTAGTTTTGCATCCTTAAACAACCAAGAACACTCAAATCCTCAATAAACATTCTCTACACACAAGTTACACTCAAACTACACCAAATCACAATATAATGCATAAACTTAAATTGCTTGGCACTTAGGCCCTTAAACAACATAAATCTAAACACTGAATTTCCCACATTTAATAGCTTTCAACCTGCAATTACACACATCAATCTAATAGCAGTTATAAATGTTCTTGTAGTTCACCTTATGGTTGTTTTACTAACTCAATTTCCATTGGCTCCTTAGTCACAAGTTCACAAGTATGATCATGTTACTTTCCTAGGTTATATAGTTCATTATATAATGTAAGTCCTAGGCTACATTTGGTAACTATCTAAACATCATTCCTTAAGACACTATACCACCTTAAGGTAAGCAATTTACCTTATGTTTTTTAAGCCTTTTTTCTTTCTCTCTTCCTTTGGTTTTCTTGACTGATTTTCAGCAAGGACTTTTAGTGCCCTTGCTAAGCTTCTAATCAACATTCAAATAAGGTAATGAGTGTGAAGGAATATACCTAGACTCATGGAAAGCATTCCTAGGTTACAAGGATTGCTTAATGCACTAAAATGGATGATTACCTTTGGAATTTGGAATGGACTTTGATAAGGAAGCAAAGCAAGACTTCTTATAGTCTCTTGGAGATTAAAACAAAGCTAATTCAAGGAGTAAAACAAGACCCCATGAGAAGGCATTTTCAGGCATGCATAAAAATGGAGAATCCCTTGGATTTTTCAAGCTTTTCTTACCTTGATACAAAGGAGGTGTAAAGGAGCTCTTAAAACTGGACTTTTCTCTCTTCAATGGAGTTTCTCCATGGAATAAAACTTGAGCTTTTGAAGTTTTGTAAGGGTAGAAATATAGGCCTTGGTCTAACTAGCAATAATCTAAGCTTAGTTTTTGATTTGGAGCTATGTAGCAACTTTGGTGAGCAAATGAAGATGGAGAGGAATGAAGTGCTGCTCCAACGTTTTTCTTTGGGAGGATGAAGAAGAAGAAACCGGTGGAGAAGGAAAGGAATGAAGAGAAGAGAGGGGAGAGGTGAGTTTTTATGAGATATTTCCTTAAAAGGTAAATAATACTTTTACTTTTCCTTTCTTCTTCTTTTCTAATTTTGCTAAAGTCTTATGGTGACTCATCACCTTCAAAAACCAGCCCCTCCCTCTTCTCAAGATATTTATGGCCTAGTTTGACCATTTAACTAATCAAAGTTAAGTTAAGGCTTAATTGGGCACTATTTGGCCACTATTCATAATTAGTGCACAAATTTGTGAAATTTTTGGTTTTTCATTGATTTAGGCTTCCTAATGTGATACTAAGTAGTACACGTATTGATTAAGGTATAATCTTGGTCATTTAGCCACTCAAATCCCCTTCCCAAAGTGCAATAGAGGACTACTCAAGCATTATAAAGAGAACATAGACAAGAGATTGAGAAAAAGCCTTGTAAATGAGATGAGATGAGCTTCAATGGTGGTGGGGATCCTCCTCCTCCTTTCTCTTGTCTTTTTGCTCCAAGGTAAGCCTTTTCTCTCTCCTTTCTCTTGTGTGGTCGAGGGCTTTAGTGAGTGAAAATATGCCAATTTTCTCTTTTAAAACACACTTTCAGGGCAAAATTTGAGACCAACTGACCCAGACTGGGTTGGTCACGTGGGTCAGTCGATTCCAGAAGCTGAGATTTCAAAAAAAATCGACCGACTGACCCACGTGGGTCGGTCAATTCTAGTATGTTGGGCTTGCGGAGATCACATCTGACTGACCCAGTCTGGCGTGGCTCGGAATGGCTCCCCGTTTATGGCGTTGGAAAGCTTGAGAGATGAGGAATCTGTTGATATGCTCCAATAGCTCTAAAAGAACCCAAAAGTATGCTCAAAATGAGCTTAACCTATCAAGAGACCAAAATATATAAGTTCACTATTAATTACAAAAATACTCTATTAAGTGGTGCTATAGGTCATGAATTCACTAAAATATAGGTGAATAAAGAACCTAAATTCACATAGTTTCACCACTTATTAGCACTAATACCCAGTATCATGCACTTTTCTTGACTCCAAAGGTCACATTTACTCTAGCATCAACCACGAGCAAGACAAAGTTCCATGGATTCACATTTATGTGATTAAAAGCATCTGGTGTCTAAATATCATATGTCTTATTTCACCTTCACTAATCAAATTGTAAGTTTTAGGAACCCATATGTACTTGAGAACCTTATTATATTTGAATTAAGTAATTTGTTCCTAACATTGTAGTTTTAGTCCAATTAAAAGTCACAACTGAGTTTTCTACAAGGAAAAAAGTGTGACATGCTTGGCCACAATACCCATACACCCTTACAGAGGGAAGGAGGACATACTTCTGTTACCACAAAAGCTTGTTGTATAAGCAGGTTCTTGGTGAAGTTTCCATAATGGATTGTTGTTGGGCATAGCTACAACTTATGTCAAATCATTTTCTCAATGAACCATTACTCGGTGACAAGAGGAAAACCATACTATCAAGTTCTCTTGTGAGTTTATTGATGGGATTTTAAAGTCTCTCCTTGTTGGCCTATACTCCTCTATATGTTTTCTTCCTCGTTAATGAATTTCGACACTATGACTTCTCTAACAAAGTTAAACATGTCATAAAGGAAGTGTAGTGTGCAATAAACGTTTCCTTCTCTTATCAAATGGCCTCGAGTTCAATGACTTAATGTTTCAAACTAGTGTTTAGCTTAAGGGTGAATTTTCAATAAGAGTGCACATTTGGGTTTCTTGTTCAGCTCTTATCTATCCATATCTTTGATTATTATAGTATGGATACGTAAGAAATCGATGGGAGAGATTCAATCTGTTTCAAGAAAAGACTTATTTGTATAATTTTCATGTATCATTCTAGAAGTATGACCACCCTCATAGGTCATAAGACACATGATTCTGATGGTTCTTCGTTTGGGTTTCGAACTTAAGTATATCCATGTAACATTTGAAGTCAAGGACTTTTTGTATTCTTATGTTGAAATTTGGATTTCTTTCCAATTAATAATATCTCATAAATTGACTCAACTTATTGTATATAAAGCACAAAAAGTTGTGATCAGTATTACTATTAAAACTAGAAAACAAATCTCTCTCTGCTTGGTGCCTGATAAATCTTTAAAGCTTATATCTTATGAACTTTTATAATTTTTGACCAAAAGTATCATCTCATTACATTGGCTCCATTAACTAATTCGATGATGGTATTTTGAGGCTTAACATATCTTGTTGAGCTTGCTCATTTTAGGTACTAATTATTTTCACATAAAGCCACCAATCAGAAAGAGGTGAAGGGATTGATCTGGATTGAAAAGGCATATAACCTAAGCTACGAAGGCTTATTATTAAAATTTGAAAAAGGAGCAAGTAAAGTATCATTATATTTCTTCTTTTTAATGTTTCCTTTGCACTTCTCAATTGCTTGATATTTAGTATTGTAGGGTCCATTTAGTCAAGTACTTACCTGGTTGGTTAAAGGTGAATGTTTCTAGTATTCATCACTTAAGTTGTTGAGGATTTAGTGAAGCATGCATGTATTTTTATGTGTAAGTCCGATTTTATCAATCATGATAGCACTTGGATTGAATTAACATACCTAGAAGCTTCTCTCTAGGTTCTTGAATAAAGTTCTCATTGTGCATTCTACGTTCCTGGATCTTACATTTCTCAAGTTTATTTGTATGTTCATGAACAGGATGGAGAAGCATCCTCATCTAGTTTTTTTTTATAATTAGAAGCACAAGGCCAAGCAAACCACCAAATTGGAGATAAAACAGTGAAAGTTGTGACCTTCCAGACCCTACACATCTATCCTCATACATACCCAAAAACTACATACCAAAATCTAACTTACATTTCTATGAATAAAAATATTTCCTCATCTAGTTAGCCTTCCTATGCTCTTTCCCTTACATGAGAGTTTGCAAACCCGAGAAAAACTACCAAAACCCAGGGAGGATTTCTTCGATCGCTGCTCCTTCCTAAGACATTTCTCGCCTTGCTTGCCTTTTGTGAAGCGGTACTAGCTTTGGTTCCTTCCTTGACTACATGGTATTCTGGTTATGTCCCTTACTAGACTCTCAAATCATATTTTTAAGATTCCTAAATGCACGACTTTCATTAATCATTGGACATCCAAGATGCTTAGCAACCAAAAGTGTTTTCCTTGCTTCATCCTGCACATATGCTACCTTTGGATCTACCTCCTTACCATCTTTCACTCCTATTGGCTCAAAACATGGGGGATATTTTGGCTCGTCAAATAAGCTACTCAATACCGCTCTGTCATCATCTTCCTGCACTGCCACTTTCTAAGACTGCCCAAGCTCCGGGGCCTTCCAGGCTAAAACCTTCTAGTACACCTTCGAGTTTGTCCTTGCCTCTTCACAGAACTCTGGAAAACTACTCTTCTCCCTGCACAAAGATTCCAAACCATTACCCTTCACCTGGTCATGGCTCAGAATCTCTTCAAATTGCGGGCCAGGGCCATGACCTCGTAACAGGTGCACGAACAAAAATTGGATTACGTGACTCAGTCACTATGGCATCTACCACCGTACCCAACTCGGCTACACTAGGCACATACTGATAATTTTAGGAAATCATGGTACGTTCTGCTTCCAACGAAACCATTACGATACCCATTAGACACTACCTCAGCCTAGTTTCCTTGCCAACCTATACCTTGCCCTAATTGGTTGGCCCAGCCTGGCCAAAATCCAGCAGTGGGTAACCGGCCCAATAACAGCAGTAAGTAGGTAGGCCCACCCCATTGCACCATGTTGGAAACCATATCGCATCTTCATTCCCAAAAGTCCGTGCTCCATGTCTTAATCCAGACTCCACCTGCCCATCACGCGTGATTCTTGCGGCTTTTGGGAATCGGAATCGACAGCACGAGAATTTGCACGCATCGTCTCACCCTGATTCCTTATATCCTCCAGATCATAGTCGTTACCAAGGTATCCACCACGAATATGGATGAGGATTCGTACAGTCAATCGTCGATAGGAGGGTACTTGCCTGCTTAATATGGACATCTATATTATTGGCGTCCATAAAAATCTCTACATTGCCGATACGGATCATCGGTTAATTGATGCCGTTGGGAGAAGAGACGCCATTAGAGAAGTAAATAGAGGCTAGCTCCTGCGCAGGCTTCATCTTCTCTTCTTTCAATAATCCAATTGTCTTACCTCTAGCTAGCTCCTCACAGGAGATCAGCCCAACACGAACAAACCGTGACAAAATCTACTCAGCATCACCGCTCTCCCCTTTTGTCTTAAGGCACGGAGCGTACTTGGCTCTACCTACGTAAAGCGTAAACCCTAGAAACCACATCTGGTTGGTAGTCTTATTATGATGGACCATCACTCCTCAAAGAGTGATAAATTTGTGCATATGGCACGAGTGGGTGAAGATTTGAGTTCAAATTAATTAACTGAAGTCATTAGCTCTACATATCCTTTATTTTTTGCACGACATATGTCCAACTACTTAGATTCAAGTGGATCATTCTAGGACCAGTTGAGCCCGGGACTAAGACCAGGACCGGCCCGGCCCATAGCCAGCTCTACTTCATCTATACCGACAAAACATTTATGTGACGGAATAAGTTTTAATGTGCTATACCAACACATGATGTATTTTTACTATTACATATTGTGTGTTGGTAAAGATGATATATATTGTGGTGAGAGATGATAATGAAGCGGATTAATAACTACAAAATTCACAAGGGTCTCTTCAAATAACATTGTCAAAAAATTAATCTATACTATATAAATCTGTTGCTTTTACGTAGTTTGATATGTACCAAACATATATAGTAGAAATTATGGCTTACTATCTTGATGGCATTACTCCTACCTAGGCTGGTGATATTTGGGAGGACATGGTGTTTGTTGGGGCTGGTGTCAAGCAGACGCTTTTTTGCAGGTTGTTATGGGAGCCCCGCACCATTCAGGCCAGGACGATGGACTCCAAGATTCCATGCTTCACTTTTAGGTGCATGGTAATTGTATTTATGGTTCTTTTGGCCTTGTAGCGGTTTGTAAAAATAATTAAGGCAGGGTTCTGGTTATAGGATTTCAACTTGGAAGAACGGTTGTATCTCCAGCTTGGGTAGAAGCAAAAGCATTACATTTTGGGCTCGAATGTGCAAGGAATGTAGGGTCAAATAATGTTTGTATATATTCTGATTGTAAGACTAATGTGGATTATGTAAATGGAAATGGGATGGTGCTAGACGAGGTAAGGGGGTTTTGGACAATATGTTTTGTGACATGGTGTTTTTTAATTTTATAGTGTGTCAATATGTAGGGCGGGATCAAAATATGGCTCTACATTTACTTGTTAACAAATGTCAGGTTGTGGGGAAGAACTAAATGTGGGTGTCAAACATACCTACTGATGTACTAGCAGTTTATGCTTAATGCTTAATATCCATTTGGCTTTCAAAGAAATTAAACTTAAATCAAATGATCAAATCCCAAGAAAGAAAAAAAATTGATGCCTTTAACTTTGGTCTAGTGTAATTATCAATTAAAAGAATTCAGCTCAAGTTATAGCCATACAAATTTAAGTCAAATATTTTGGAAAAAAAACTTTGTAAAATATTTTAAAATTTGTATATAAAAATTGAAAAGTGATCAATTTTTCAAAAAATCCACGCAATAACCATTGTATAAGCATTTCAAAAGTGTTAACGAAATGCTGGTTGATGTTGATTCCACGACGATCCCAAACCTAAGGTAGCATATATATTAAGAGTGGTGCCTGATATAGAGATTGTGGATTTGAAGGAGAATGAAGATGTGAAGAAGGAGAATGAGAATATGAATGAAGATGTGAAAAAGGAGATCAAGAGTAAGGATGAAGATGTGAAGAAGGAGATCAAGTGTAAGAACGAAGATGTGAAGAAGGAGATCAAGAGTATGAATGAAGGTGTAAAGAAGGAGATGAAGACTACTTAATCATTAAGAAGATAAGAGTAACTATGAGGGAGCGAGAGAAGAGAAAGAGTCGTGGAAGGCTGAGGGAGTGGAGAAGTCGTGAGCGAGAGAGGCACTCCTCGTGCGTTCCAAGGCGGTAGACGAGGCGGTCGAGATGGCGGTTGAGGTCAAGGAGTGGGCGCCGTAGTGGTTGCTATCGGCGGATGCCTTGGTCAACGACGAGGCATAGGGGGTGACAACCGTCGCTATCAGTTTTGAGGCCCAGGCGGCGGGGCTATGCCCGGTCTTCCCTTAGTCCTGTTCGACGGCAGGTGCAGCCATCTGGGAGGCGACGTGATGGCTCTGAGTTACGGAGCTTGGGGTGGGGCGCCAGCCCTAGCGGGAGGAAAGGAGGCAGAACATGGTGATGAGTCATCGGGTGGGCAGGAACGCAGGCTGTATCCCTACTCCAGACATGGTAGAAGATGTTTGCTTTCCAAGAGGCGTGGAGGTTCCTTGATGCCACCCAAGAGAGATGAGTTTCAGAGAGCTGCGACTGTCCAGAACATTGAGGCGAGAGGATTTGGTGACTCCGATGGTTCTGGTGCTCACTGCCATACTTTGTTTATTGATAATCTAAACAGGGTGGTGGACGTGAAAGCTATTCATTGGTTGCTGCGGATGAAGGGTAGCATTGACCAGATTCATATTTCCAGGAAAAGATGCTAGAATAATAATCTCGCCTTTGCTTTGGTCAAAATGAAGAGCGCCGCCGTGGTTGAAGAAGCAAGAGGTAAGATTCATGGGCGTACATTTTTAGGCCACAAAATATTTTCATGTAGAGCGAAATTCCCTCTTGACCATGGTAGAAGAAGACCGTCGGTTGATGAAAAGGGACTAGGCAGTACGGTTCCCCCCAAAGCCGTCTCCAAAGCTTCAAGGAGATAATCCAGCTTACCAGGGCAAGACTGACACGGAAGGGACGCCAATTATGTTGGTTTCTCAGGTTGGTGGGGACAGCATTCCTAGTGCTAGGCTTGAGTGTGCCGGTGATGTTTTCTCGGTGGTCGTCGAATCCGGTGCAGTCGTCGAGTTCGAATGCCATGGAGAACAAAATCGCCGAGCTAGAGTCCGGTTCGTGGTTCGTGCCGGCAAGGAAGGTGACTCGAAGAAGGTTACGGTGGGAAACAAGACTTTTTCAGTGACTGTTTGTCCCAAGGCAGAAGACGACAAGTTGGTTGGTGGGAAGTGTGGGGAAGAGGAGCGACGTCTTGGGATTGATGGTTCCGATGCTCACATGGGAAACTGGAACTATGCGTGCCCCAACTCTTCAGGATGGGCATACCCATTCACAGCTTGGTGGGCTGGGCCATCATCCTTGGGCTATGATTGCGGTGGGACTTGGGGGCTTGGTAGGTGGGGTGACTAGTATTACCCTATGTCCTATTGGGTGGGCAGTTCTCCATTGGGGTATGGGAATGCCCATCACAATCCTACTCCATCATCTGCCCATACGAACACTATGGTGGCCGGAGTAGTTAGGGATCGTGATAGGCCACCTATTTCTATTCGGAAGCCAACTTCAAGCAAGGAAGCAATCCAAGACTCGGTAGCTGACAAGATTGTTAGGGCAGGCCATAGTGGTCTGGCTAATGAAAAGGGGCCTAGTAGGATGGATAATCATGAGATGATCGCTGTCGAATTGGGTGTTAGTAACTCTCAACCAGAGGTTGTGTTCGAGTCGCCCCTTGTTGAGAAAGGGGTGAAGGAGGGGGATGGGGAGGACCTTAGGGCCCTGTTTGAGGATCCTGAGTTTCCCCCTGGCTTTGAGCCTGTTGAAGTCTCATCTGGGCCAGCCACTAACCCTGGTGAGGAGTATGTCAAGGAGGAAGCAAGTCAAACTCTCTTGCTTGTGAAAAAACTTGGGTGTCAAGTTCTTGATGAAGGGCGTGCCTTGAGCAATCTGGAGGATATTATACGTAAGCACAGGGATGCCTTTCGACAGAGATGTCAGGAGTCCAGGGGGTGCACAGAGGTTGGTTCTGACAGCTTCTCACAATCCAACTCTAGAGCAAATTATAGAAGGAGTGTTAGGAGCAGGAAAGGTTTTGTTGCCTTTAACAAATTTTCTCGAGTGAGTAAAGTTGTTAGCAGGGGCAAGAGAAAGGTATGAGCGACAAGCTAAGATTTTGGGTCTTTTTTCGAATGTAAGGGTAGATCTCTTAAGGTATGGGCTCCTTTTGATGTGTCGGTGCCACAGTTATTTCCCGCTTATGCGGATCTTTAGGTTTTGTGCCACCAATTCTAGAAAAAAAATATTAAGAATTTGTCGTGCTTATAATTGCAAGGTCATTCTACAAATGCATTTCGTGTAGTTACTTTGTTTTAGGTTTGAATATTTTTCAAAATTAACAATTACTCATTTATCAACATTTTCAGTAATGGTTATAGATATTAATACATTCATATATAAAACCGTCAAAGAAAATCTAAAGATTGGCTATGTTTGATGTCAGCTGTCCCGCGAGCTATCAGCCAGTAAAATGAATAAAGTAGAGGATAAAAAGTGGGATATAGCTGTCACTTGCCATATTTTAGCTGTCAGTTGTCAAAATAAATAGAGTACAAATGAAAAAGTGGAGAAATGTTGGTAAAAACTAGCAGCTATCAGCTGTCAACTGCCAAAACGTATAAAGTAGAGAAAAAACAAATATTACCAGCTGCCAGGTTGAGTTCAACAAATGGAGTGAATTATAAAGGAGGATCACTACGCGCATTCGGAATTCTAATTAGCTCAGTTGGAAAATGATCATTTTGCTCTTGTCTTAAAATGTTTTAAAAGTACAATATATACCCAATACTGGTGACATATTACAAGAAGCACTCAAATTTCATTATATAAATAGGATGAAGACATTGTGAAATCATATTCAAATTCAAAAATCATATAGTAAGAGAAAGAAAGAGAGGAAAATGTTTTTGAAAGGGGGTAGATTCAGTTCTGGACCTTATTGGAGTCCATGACCATTATGAACTCATTGTTGTCCATTAGATTGAGAGTAGTGTTAATAGAGGGCTTTGATAAGTTCAGGTTTATTTTACAGTTTAAACATGTTTTTTATTCCCTTATTTTATGGATTGTTTTTATTTTCAACTTTAATTTTTCTTTTTGATAATTTGGGCTTTAAAGCCATATTGGTAATAGACAATGAAAGATGTCTGGAAAATCAGACGGATGGGTATGTTGGGCCTCATTAAAACCTCTCTAAATAAACCCAGTGGGAAAAAATTTAGAGAGGAAAAAGAGTATTTCTATTTTGACGCTATCCCATCTTCTTTTGTTAATCAATTTACACCGCAATCACCAAAATTGAGAATGCTATCATCGTCTTCATTCTTATATGAAATACACGAAGACAAAAACATAAAAAATAAAAATTCATTGTCATCTTTCTTCTTTCTCATCGTCATCTTCCATCTTTCTCATCTACACAGAGGCACAATCACAATAAGGAGGATGGCCACAGAAGCAAGATGAGATAATTTTTTATGAAGCACATTCACAAGTGTTGAACTACATAGTGGTGTAATCCCAAGAATTGAATTGACCAGTACTACTAATATCAGGGGCGGAGCCAGAATATAGTTAAGGGGTCAAAGACAAAATTATAAAAATTAGGGGGTGTTTTTTACTAAATTTTTTAAAAAAAAATTTTTACCTACAATTTTATGTAATTTAACAAAGTTAGGGGGTATTTTGCTCCCTCCAGATGAAGCCTGCCTCCGCCGCTGACTAAGATTGATGAAAAAATATTGAGAGTTGTTGAAACTTTGGAGCAGACGTTCTAATTTGAGGTAATGTACGTGCCTCTGAACTAAACAAGCTTTAAAGAAGATTGTGCTGCACTACAAACACTCGGGCTCTGACCAGAAGTGTACAAAGACGTAGACCAAAGAATTGAATTGATTAGTGCTTATCTGATGTTCATTCATGATAGTTTTCTTTACCGTTTTCATTACCGGTTGCAATAAGAAAGACCTACAATTGATCTTCGCAAAAGAGTATCGTGCGTGAACTGAATTAAGTTTCATTGAATCTTCTGCTAACAGAGGTGCACACACAAGCGATTATATAATAATTTATAGTTAGAAAAGAATTTTTGAAAAGGAAAGATATTACATTTGATACATTGTAGTTAATCAATCACAAAGAAAAAAAGAATGAATTAAGGATAGTGATGATTGATATAGTCTAATGTTCATTTCAGTTTATTATTATATCACCGTGCGCTAGTTATATTTCATTTTAATTGAGTTATTGTATCTGTGACATAGATAAATATTTTAGCAAGATGATTTGTTATAAAACTTTGGTACTTTTTGTGCATTATAAACTCGGTGTGTTTTGTGGTACATTTTTTTATCAAGTGATAGGTGTTTCCTCAAGGGTTTTCTGGTTTTCTATTACTCTAATGTCGGTGTATCATATCTTGTATGCTAGAAAACTATATCAATTCATTCACGATTAGAAGGGTTACCATCACCTTTTCCTGGTTTTAATACAAGTACTTTTTAAATAGGTGCAATGTGTTTATTTGTGGTATTTACACTACAAGAAAAGCAGAGTATTAGTGACGGAATTTTTCCAACGGAATTTTTCCGTTTGTGTAAGTCACTATTAGAGACGGAATAATACTATATTAGTGACGAACATATATTTTCTCTTCAACATCTCATCCTCCTATATCAGCAACAGATTTTGCTACGGAATTTCTGTAGGAGTTGTTTTCCGTTGGAATATAGTATAATTTCCGTAGCAAATATTTGGCGGGCAAAATGGAAAAAGTTGGCGCCATAGTTTCAGCATTTAATTCCGTCGCTAATAGTTACCTACGGAATTTTCGTAGCAAATATGATATTTTCCTACAGAATATTCCGTTGGAGATAAATAAATGTTAGCTACAATAATTTCCGTTGGAGAAACACATATTCTGTTTGAAATACCCAAAAAATATATGCTCATATAATTTGAGTGCCATTTACAATACACCCTTGTTACATGAAGTAAACCTAATACCAATGATATCCCTAACATTTTTTAAGTATACAATACTTTTTCTCATCAAATATATTGATATCATGTAATTAAGAGATTTTAAATAAAAATTTCTATCAAAATAAAAAAACATATATATAAAGGATAACAAGCTTTAAAAAGTTTTTTCATTTGTGTCGGTTTAAAACAATTGTTTTCTAAATCTATACTGAAAGTTTTTGAGATATTATGACTATTAAGATTATTTTTTATTTTCTTGATTTGTAAAGTGATCAATTTAAAACTTATAGTCTTTAAAAAATATTAAACTATTTATATACAAATAATAAAATATCAAAACTAGATATCCCTTTTAAACAATAATTACAATGTATTATTTTTTAAAAAATTGAAAAACATAAACATATATAATTCATAAAATTTCAAAATAAGAATAACTTTGTAAAAATTTATCATAACATCTAAAATTACGATGTATAAAAATCTTTCAAATCCTTATTTATAACTCTATTGTTAGAAATGCAAAGAAAGAGTGATAAAAATTATCAATTATATCTTGTACTCCAAAACAGATATTTTAGTCTAAAATGTAATATGAATACTATTTTTTTCAAAAGAGTAATATATGTAGTAATTATCTACGGTAAAAAAAGCAGATCTTTTACTTCTTAATTTCACTCTCATTCTTTTGCAACCAGCGACATTTGCTCTGCTCTCTCGGCTCTCTTCTTCTCGACCGTGTCTCCATCTCTGAAGTCCACACCAGATTGATAACCCTTAATCAGTCACTAAAATATATTCAGTCAACAAAAATTGGGCGGGAATAATGAAATAATTGGCGCTGATAATTAACCCCTTCTTATTGACGATAGAACGCACAACACGCATAGAACCCTAATTACTTCTGCACCACGAGCCAAGCAAGAACCAGAGAGATTGAAGGAATTTTTTGAAGGCCTTGAATCCCAGAAAGAGTAGGCGTGGAGTAAAACCGGTAATGATTCTCTACTGTCCCCTCAATTTATAGATTAGGGTTTATTTTCTTCTCCCTGTTTTCTTGTTCGCTTCCTGCTTCTGGTATATTGTCGTTTTGACAGAATGAACCTAGAATCAGATTACATCGTGTTCGTGTTTAGTTAGTGAAGCGATGGCAGTTTTTGGTCAAATAAGTAGCATATGTTCGTTGCATCAGTTTGGATCGATGAATCTGTTTTTTTGATAAGTACGAGTATTCTTCTGTGATGGTAGTTTAAATTTTTTGGTAGGAGAATATATACTGGTATGTTGTTTCCGTGGGATGTGTACTGTCCCAGAACACGTACTCTGAAGCATTCTTCTGGGAATTTTTTGTACGAGTATTCATCTGTGAATATATACTGGTATGTTGTTTCCGGTATTATTATCAAAGCTAGGTTTATGATTAATGTTTTTGTACAAGTATTCTTCTGTGTGTTTTTTTCTATCGGTCAAGTCTTGAACAAGAAGAGACAATATGTTGAGAGATTTCTGTACTATATGGTCGGTGATAGGTAGCAGCAGTAGGTAGATTGATTGTTAGATTGAGGCGTTATTCATGTTGTGGCTTGGTTGGTGATTTAGCTTATTACTATAAGCAAGAATGAGCCATGGGTAATGGGGTTTAGCTTTTGAATAAAATTCTAGCATCTGCTAAATGAAACCCGGTCATGCTCCAGAGTCCAATTTGCTGTAACTAAACAGTTCAGAAGCAAAACAAGCTGAACTTATGGTAATTGGATTAAGAAATCTGAAGTGCTACTGTAAGCAGTATTAATCTGCACTTATCCTAAATCTTTAATGTACATTACAGTGCTATTGCAAGCAGTATTAATCTGCACTTATCCGGCTTTCTGCCCATAAGTGGTGTGTGTGTTTACGCTTTTTCCATAATGAGGTCCAGTAAGTGAATGTGCAGGTAATTGAATGTGATTATTGTACTTGTAATCTGCTGATTTAGTGTGAGAAGCAACTCATAATATTGGTACATATTGAATTGGTGCTCGGTGTTTCATAAGGGCACTCGTGGTATTCTGTTATGTTGATGTCGATGCTTAAAACCTTAGAAAACCTTCAATGTTTAAACTTACACAGGGTGTGTTGTAGGTTGTGTGGTGTAAGGTAATCTTTTTATATTCATTTTGCACATCATGTTGTTGTCCCTTACAAAACTAACATTACAAACAACTACTACTACACTGTTTTGTATATTTTATGTTTTTTTAGCATTCCTAGGGTGGTTTTTAGGGTGTGGATAGAGTAATTTTTTAAGTCATGCTATACTTTATAATGTCATCACTAATTCATGTGTATTTTTTAGGGTTTGTGGATTAGGGTTTAGGGTTGCCCTACACCCTGGACCACAAACCTATAAATGCATTCGATGTTTTTTTAGCTTTCCTATGGTTATTTTTAGAGTATGGTGTAGGGTAATCTTTTTGAAGCCGGACTATACCTTATATGTCATCACTAAGTTGTATGCATTTTAGGGTTTGTGACTACAAACACAAAAATGTCTTCATTTCTTTTTAGCTTTTCAAGAGTGTTTAGCGTGTAAGTTATGCTATACTTCATAATTTTGTCACTAATTTTTCTGTGTTTTAGGGTTTATGGTTTAGGGTATAGGGCCATTAGCTTGATTGTCGATGCAGAGAAACGGCAAGCAGAAGATGTACTCCTTCTTTGTCGATGCCGCTGGTTAATAGCTTGATTGTCGAGTAGCAAGAGAAGAGCTTGATCGTTGAGTAGCAGAAGAAGAGACGAGCTTGTTCACCGAGGTAGCAGGGTGTCGAGAGAGAATAGTCGTAAGGTTTAGGAGTGGGATGTGGTGGTTTTTGGTATTAGTTCAAAACAAAATTAATAAAAATCCCATAAAATATGGTACCAACTTCATCTTTACTAGAATATTAGTATACCATGAAATATGGGCCCTCTATTTTAATTCTTTATAATCCAATGGCTAATTTTTTGTTCCAGAATCATCCTAGGACATTTTTAATCCTTTATATTATCTATATTTGTTTTGAAAGGCTTGAAGAAATTTCTTGGAAGGCGGAGCAAAAATGAAGGAGAAAATTATGAAGGTGACAATGCAGAAATCATCGACGAACACGTATATGATCTTAACTTCGATGACAACATACGATAGTACTTTTTATATATTTGTTGTTCTTTTAAGTTAAATTATGGTACAAATGTATAACAAAATAGGGTAAAAAATAGTCAGAAACATAAAAATGGACAATATACCCAGAACGAGGCTTTGACGCCGACAAAACATGATCGACGCTGATGTAGGCGACGTTGACAACCACGTCTCCAAACCAACATCGATGGTCACACCTTACAACAGACGTCAAAGGCCACCACTCCCACTAGGCATCCATGGCCACTCCTTTCAACCGTCGTTGACGGCAGCCCTACTTAGTAGGCGTCGACGCTTGCTTCCAAGGGATTCTATCACTTTTTTTGACATTTTTTGACTGATTTTTTTTCCTATATTGTTCTATTTTGAGTCTAAGTTTATTGAAAAATTGTAAGATGAGATGGTTTATAGAATGTGCCTCATCAATAAAGCCCGAGGGTGTTGCCCCCTGCCCCCACCAGGGTGTTTCTCCCCTGGACCCTGTCTGGCTAGTCACACGAAATGACAATGTAATAGATCCAAAGCATACTTGAATCTGTTATGTTGTCACTTTGTGTGACTCATTAAAACAGTGTCACTATCAAAAAAACCGTTAATTATACCGTTAATGAGCCTGAAATACCCCAAACCTTAGTTATATTAATTAATCATGAATTAATTAAATTAAATAGTTAAATAATGGTTAGTTATAGATTAATAAGGCTAAAATATGCCCTAAGACTATTGAGGAACTACCTAAGATTATTTACATAAGCAAGAACATGCTTAAAAATCACTTAAGGTAAAATGTGCCTTAGCAGACCTTATGGATTGTATAACCTTAATTAGGGTCCAAAGTGGATTCCTAAACCTTTTATTTAATGTAAAGAAGAAGATAAAGCAATTACAAAAGAAATCCAAGTCATTAAATGTATTCTAACACAAAAATGAGCCTTAAAACTCCTTAATGCACATTTTTGTCAAATTGTCTAAGGAATTGATTTTAAGTGGTTTTTAGGGCTTGTATACATCATAGTATACTAATGTACTATAATATACCACATTATAGAGCCTAATTCAAGAAAATAAAATGAATAAGAAATGTTCACCAATTTATGAATAGTGTCAAACAAGGCCTTATTTTCTTTTTGGCCTGGTCAATGGTCAAACACACCTCTAGATAGATGTCTAAAGGATTGTAGACTTCATATGATGACTCACCTCATCAAAGTCTCCTTTATTATCTTAAAATGATGACTTACTTACTTAAAAGTCATATTTTACTTAACACTTCATTAATTATCCATCATTTCACTTTGCTCTCTCTCTCTCTCTCTCTCTCTCGCTTTCTCTCTATCTCCCACCTTGGATTCCGAGTTCTTCCTTCTCCACCAGCTCTATCTTGCTCCTTCCAAGCTTCCATGGCAGTAGACAACTCACATTTATCCAAATAAGCACCAAAATACAAGATTAAGCTTTGAATTCCCTTTTCCTTCATTATCTAGCAAGGAAGCTCACCTCCCTTCATCTCCTTGCTTCTCAACTGTCAAGATCAACAATATTTCAAGGAAAACCCGTGGGCTTTCAAGGGGGAATGCTACCCATCTCATAATCAAGCTTAAGGTAAGGAAATACGGCTTAAAGTACATTTTTCTCTTCTTTCTTGTGCTGTCCGAATCCATGGCTTATTTTGATCCTTCTTCATCTTTTATTATGTTTCTAAAGATTCAATACGCCCCTTGAGGCTTCCAAAGAGTTTGCGAAGAAAACTCCTTGAGGAGTGATTAAGGTAAAAATCAAATTCTAACACTGTTAAGCTAGTTCTTTCCATTTGACTTTGTTTAAGTCTTTAATCTTGTTACTTTCTACTTATTTTCATCATTAAGAGTGAATCCCTTCAAGATCCCTTGCTGTTTTCGAGAATCAAGTGCCAAACCAAGGAAAAATTACTTAAGGACAGGGTAAACTTTAAACCTAAGATTAAGAGGTTATAACCCAAGATTTAAGCTATTATTTGGTGCAAGAAACTCACCATGAACTCTTGTGTGACCAAGATTTCAAGTTTTGAAGGGTTGGAAACAAGTTTGTGAGCTTAAGGTTAACATTTCATCCTTAATGCTCTTTTTGATGTTATTAAGTTATTGTTGGTGGTGTTAAATTATTGCCAAGTTCTAAGGCTGTTAAATGGGTCATTTTGACCTAGGAATGAGTATAAACCAACATATAAACTTTGAGCTAAGTTTAACTAGTGATTAAGGAGCTAGAACACATAATAATGTCTTAAGGAATTAAGTTATGTTGTAGGCTTAATATGGTGAGAGATCTAGAAGAAAAGTGTCACATTTTGAGCTAATAATGTGTATAAACTTGTGTTTGAACATTTGGATATGTTATGTGGTGGCTAAGTGACTTAAATTTACAAGTATTAAGTTATAAGGGCTCAATGCAATTTTGGAAACTTTTAGGGTATTAATAAAATTAAAACCGAGGATTTGCTGTGTAATAAGCTCCATAATGACATAAATATGTATATAAACTTGTAATATAACATTTTATTAAGTTAACTAAGGCTCAAGGACTAATATAGCAAGTTTATAAAGATTATGCGGCAAGAATGTAATTTCTAAAAATATTGGGGGAACCTACCATAAAAGCTGAGAAGGAAATTTGTATTTTACTACATTTAAAGCTTATGTTAAATCTTAAGTTATAGCCATATGTTTAGGCTTGTATATGATAAGGTTTGTAACATTGATGCTATAAATAGCATAGGTTATAAATTTGGGGTAAATTGTGAAAATATTGGGGTTATTGGGTAATTTGAAGTGTTTGTAGGACTTAGGAAAAATATCTAAGTCATAAGGAGGTGTTTGGTACAATTAAGTACAAATAATGACATTAAAAGGAATTATAAAGTTTATATAATAAATTAATAAACTTTAGGCTAAAGGGTTGTAATGTGTAAAGGAAATAAAATAGGGGTGTTGGGTTGTAATATACACAAAAATATAAGGGTGGTTTGAAAAGGAATGAAAATTATAAGTTAAGATAAAGTTTTAGAGTTAAATATAAATTCTAGGAAAAACTAGGACCAAATTGTAATTTTATAAAATTCTTGGTATACATGGATAAATAAGGCCGAAAGTGGTATGGGTTAAATGTTGACTGAAGCTTGGAGTTAAATATTGAAACTTAGGATTCAATATGAATTATAACATAAAATGTAAAGATTATAAAGTTTTGGGGTAAGTTTGTAATTGAGGAAAAAAATATTTCGAAACCAAATGGAATGAGGGTCTGTAGAGAATTTTTAGAAATTGGAGGGTAAGTTTGGAATTAAATAAATAAAAGGTAAAAACTATAGGTTATAATAATAGTTATAACATAATTGTAAAGTTGTAAAAATTAAGGGGTCAAAACCTAATTAAGGAAAAGTTTAAATTAAAGCCGGATGACACGGGGGCCTATTCTGTAATTTTTGTAAATTATGGATTAAGTTTAGGGTTGAAATAAATTAAGGAGTTAAAACTATAGATTAAGCAAGAATTATAACATAATTACAAAAGTTATGAAATTCATGGGGTTAAAATGCAAATATCTGAAAATTAAGGGTTGGAATCTGAATTCAAACAACATAGGGTATGTTTGGAAGTGTTGATGCAGATATTTTTTTATTGCACAAATTATGTTATCTGCTAAGGCTAGGTCCGTGACATAAAAATCTAAGTACCAAACACAACAAGGGAAGACGGCTTTCATTCAAGGATTTTTTACCAGTGTAATAAATCCGCCAAAGGTTAGTTCGGTAGGGTAGCATGAACTCTTGGGAACACACCATGAGCATGTATAGAAGTTAGTGTGACTGAATAAAAGAGCTAGTTGGAATAATTAGCGTGTGTGACTGAAATACCCCGAACTTAAATATAGTGATTAAGACTATTCTAATCCTTATTTAAGAGCCTAATAATGATTAAGAAATATTGGTAAGGGAAAATAAATCCAAAAGAAATAAGGAAACACTTAAAAAGCGAAAACGCTAAATAAGCGTTAAATAACCATAGGAGGTATGAGACCTCGGTTAGCGTATTATGTGGATTCCTAGGGTTTAATAAGACCAAAATAATATATGGGAACAACTCCCGAAGAAAATGGAACCAAATAATGTATTAAAACGCTAATAGAGCTTTAGCGCACGTTTTTCGAGAAAACTCGAAAACGTGATTTTAAGTGGTCAAATGAAACCATAAAAATTATAAATCATTAAATAATAATTAATAAGCATTAACGGAAGCTTAATAACCAATAAACATAAAGAAAAGAGAAAATTCCAGAAAACGGGCCCGGTTAGTGAATAGTACCAAAATCGGGTAAAATAACGAGCGTTTTCTGTAAAAGACGAAAAACGCTCCAGCTAGCATAACAGTAGGGGACCGGTTTTAATGGGTTAAATAATCCCTCACACACACATGTAACTAGTTAACAAATAAAGAGAATCAAAAAGCAAAAGAGTAAAGTAAAAAGCTACTTTACACTCTCTCTCCTCTTATTCTCTCATTTCCCTATTCTCTCTCCAATTCCCTTCCCTCTCTCACGATGCAATCCCCCTCTCTGCAGCATACTCCTCTCCTTCCTCCCTTCTCTGATTTGCAGCCGATTTCGAAAGCTCCTCCATAGCTTCCATGGCTTCCCCTCTTTCTTTTCATGCTCTAGCTCCAAATGTAAAATAAAATACATATTTGAACTCCCCTCTTCAAGCTCTACATTCATATCTTTTCAAAATCCAAAAATGAGCAACTTCATCTCCATGGGTTTTGGGCATTTGAAGAATAAATGACACCATTTCGAAGCATGGAGTCTCCACTTCCTCCTAAGGTAAAAAGTTTCAAGAAAAATCCATCTTTTCTTCATTCTCTAGAGTGGCCGATTTTTGCGCCTTCTTGTAATGCCTTGTTTCCTTCTTTGTTTGAGCTTGGTTCAACTCTCCAATGGTGAAATACCCCAAACCTTGATATGTTGATTAGACATTAAACTATGGTATTTAAAGGCTAAAATGTGCCTTAGAAACAACAGTGGACAATTTAAACCATAGTAAACGCAATAAAGCACTAAGACACAGCTTGAGCAAAAACATGCTCTAAGCTTGGAGTGAACTTGGTTGGGACCCAAAGAACCTAACAAGACTAAATAATATTCAATTATGATTTAATAAGGCTAATCAAGTCCTTAGGAAACCTTGGTAGACAATTAAACCAAACAAAACATAAATAAATGCCTTAAAGTCAATATGGGCAAAAATGTGCTCTAAGCTTGGGATAAATTTGTATAAGACCTAAATGTCATACCTATACCTTATAAATATGTTAATGAAGATATTAAATCAATTACTAAAGAAAACCAAGCTTGAAAACAAGTTAAAATACAAAATATGCTTTAAGGAGTCTTAAAGCACATTTTTGAAAAATTGTCTTGTAAATGAATTTTGAGTGGCTAAATGTCCATCATTACTCTTTAATTAATATGTGTACTACTTAGTATCACATTTGGAAGTCTAGATCAATGAGAAATCAAAAATTTCACATCTATGTGCCTTGTTTTAGTGAATAGTAACTATTATAATCTAGTTTGTAACATATGTTATTATAAGTAATTTAATTGGTCAACTAAGACCAAAGCACCCCTAAGTAACTAAAGGGGGCCGGTTTTCATGGTGTGAGTCACCACCCTTGCTAGCACTTATCAAGTAAATACATAAAGGATAAAGCAGGTTACTATTTGCTTTTAACAAACAAATATCTAAAACTAGCTACTTACCTTCTCATTCTCTCATTTCTTTTGTTCCCACCGTAGCCAACCCTTCTTCCTCCTCTCTCCATCGGTTTGCAGCAGCTCTCATACCATTCTCCATCTTTGAACTCTTATATCTCCTAGCTCTCTTTACCAAATCAAAAACTAAGACTACCATTCTCTTAGTTAAGTCAAGCTCTACAATCTTGTCTTTTCAAAACTTCAAAACCTCCATTTCGGTGCCAAAAGAAATCTCCATGGGAAGAGCTTGAGCTCATCTTTTCTTGCCTTGACATTCTCCTTTGCTCCAAGGTAAGGAAACTCAAAGAAAAACCAAGTTTCCTCTCATTTTTGTGTGTTGTCCGAAAATCACCATTGATGGTGTCCTTACCTTGCTTGTTTTAGCTTCATTTCAATCTTCAAGGGACAAGGAGGAGTCCTCTCTTGTTACATATTCAAGTTCTCTTTCAAATTTAAAGGTAAACATCATTTTAGTGTATTAAAACACTTATGTTAAACTAGGGTTTGTATATGAGTTTAAGTGTGAATTCTTAAGCTCATTACCCTTATATGTATATTGAATAGAAAGTTGACAAGTGATCAAACTCCTTGCTGATTTTCGGTACAAGGAAACAAGAAAGAAGTTTGTGAGGAAAAGAGGTAAACAAACTATCTCAATGTAGTTTAAATGCCTTAGGAAAAATGAGCTTGATTTGCTTAATAAAATACCTAAGGAGCCAATGGTGAATGACCTAGTAAAATGCTCTCAAGGAAACTATTAAAGGGCATATGTTTTGTTGTATGTAATTGCAGGTCAAAGGCATTGTTTATGTGGGAAATTCAGTGTTTAAGGTTTATGTTATTTAAGGGCCTAAGAGCCATGTTATTTAAGGGCATAAGTGCCAAGCAATTAAGTTTATGCACTATATTCTGATGTAGTGTAAATTTGGCGAAGTTTTGTGTGTGAGAAAGTTCTTGGTGGACTTAGGTGTTCTTGAATGAAATAAGGTAAAAACCTAAGTGTTTGGATGTGAGAATATACAAGAGAAGCTATGGCAAAATTTGGAAAACGTATAAGAAGTTGTAAGCGTTTTAAATGAGTTTTGGTGAACTAGGAAGTGTTAAAGGTGAACAAGTGTTTTACTAGGGAAGAAAGCATGTATTAAGGTGATTAAGAGTGATACAAGGATTTAGGTATTATCTTGGAAGTCCTAGGAATTCAATGAGTGTTTTTGAGGATGTATTAAAGTCTTGGAGAAGTTTGTTTAAGGTTTAGGAATGTTGATGTACAAGGAGGAAATGATGTTTAGGTAAGATGTGAAAAAGGAGATTTAGTTAGTAAGAAAAGATGTTTGAGAGATGATGTTATGATGGTAAGGAAACATTTTTTTGGCATAGTGGTTATCATAATTATGAAACACCACTTGGAGAAACTAAGGAGAAAACAATATAAGTGTTAGGAATTTTGGTAAGAAAAGAGTAAGTGTTTAAGGAGTTATAAAATGAGTTTTATGGATGTTATATGAAGGGTTGAATGTGCCAAATGATGTTAGAACACATTAGGAGGCTTGAGGAGAAGTTTGGAGAAAGTTTGACAAGTTTTGGACAAATTCTGAGGTTGTCCGACCCAGTGGTCCGACCCAGGGTGGGTCGGACAGCCCCTGTTAAGTCACCCGTTGATGTTTCTGGAATGGTCCGACCCAGAGGTCTTGGGTCGGACATGGGTCGGACAGGTGAATTGGAAAGACGAAAAAGTTTCTGGAATGGTCCGACCCAGTTGTGGGTCGGACGGTAGGTCAGACGGCCCAAAACATGTAAAAAAAAAAACTAAGTGTGGTTTAAGTAGTAAACCCTAGTGAGTTATAATGACAATTTAGTGGGGCAAAAGTTGTATTAAATGTAAAAGTAAAACAAGTTAAAATGTGAAGTTATTTAACTAAGTTAACGGGGATAAGTTATGAGCATTAGACTTTAAACAATCATGTTACCCCGATGTTAATAAAAGTACATGTAATGTTATCAGTTGTTCGAGAATTGCTCGAGGAACATAAGTGGACATGATAGAGTGGACTCCAGTGACAGGTATGGTTTTCTTGCAGTCTGTTGCCTACCGGTTTACACCGACTTGTGTGTTGTTTGTTTTTCTGTGTGCTTATGACCTTGTAAGACTTAAGTCATGTAATGAGTTTACAGTTGTTAAATATTATTGTATTGTTAAGTATGACTCTCTCTTCCCTTGTGTGTGTCTAACAAGACTTGACCAATTATTGTGAATTGTTTATTGAGTTCAATGTTGAACTACTAACAAGTGCTAACGGGGGAAGTGAGGAGTCCGGTCTGTTCCGGCCACGCGTGTGAGTATGGGAGTCGATGTCATAACCGGTTCGATTCTCTTTGTATGTTATGGTTGTTTTCCAATTTGGTTTCCAACCTTCCCTTTAGCTTAATCAAGGCTATTTTACTGACTCACGTCGGGCCATAGGGGCATACTATGTTTATGTTTGTTCGGTGTGCTTGGGTCACTATGTCCGAGACACCTTGTGTTAAGTTATCCGTTCATTTAACGAGACGGTAACGAGTTATGTAACGAGCTTATCATGAGACTGGCAACATTCTCTAGGCTACAAGTGAACTGACTATGTTTGGGCCGGTTCATAAAGGGAACCGTTCCCGTTATGTTATGTATTGTTGTTGTGCTGCAATTCTTATTGCGATGTGATGTGATATGTTGTTAAGGTGTGGAGTATGTGGATTATGGATATGAATTCCAGTTTATTGTAAGAGGCGTTTAAGGATAACCCGATTGGTGGGTATATGTCGTCTATTAAGGAAATAGCTCCGTTAAAGGAGAAGCACTCTAGGGATTAAAGATCGCAACGAGTGATTTGTTAAGTGTAGTTGAATTGGCTGATTTAATGAGCCATTATTGTGCAGTGTAATGTGTTGTGTATTTGTAGTTTACATGCATGATTCTGATATAATCAACCGCATGCTAAGACGACAAATAGTTGTTCGTGGCCCGGTAGCATGCGGGCTGCGGGATTACCATACCAGCAAAGGTGCTGAGCCCCTAGGGGACCACCCTTTCTCTACTTTTTCTATTTGCAGGTACAAGGAGCTGGAAGCCGTTCGAGAGTAGGACGGGGTAGTCATTTGTACATGGGTAGCCATTTAAATTGTGTATGTATTGTAGGTGTAGTAAGACCGAAATTGTTATCGGCATCAGTTGGTAAATACTCGGTACAGTTGGATTGTATATGTATATTGGTTGTTGTTAATGGAAAGGGATAGTAGTGTGTTGTTGCTCGGGAATCTAGTCCATCAGACCGATACAATGTATAGGTATATGTATTAGCCTTGTTAGCCACGTGGGTGGTTAACGGCGTGTAACACCATTGAGTTAAGTAATGTGAAGAGTTCAGTTTTCCGCTGCTATTTTGTTGTTCAGTGTATGGTTGTAGTTGGGGTGTTACAAATGGTGGAGGAACTCTCCTTTGTATTCAAGGCTCGAAAACCTCTCTTAAAAGCTCCAAGGTAAAAACCCTAACTAATGGTAATTTAAACCCTTCATTGAATTAGTGAAATTTTAAGAGATTAGAAGTTTAATTATATTCTCTTTATGTAATTTGGGTGTTGGGATGGAGTTTGGCAACTCCATCCCCCACATGGCCGATTTTCGCAAGAAAAAGAGAAGGAGAAGAATTGGAAAAGAAATGAAGGGAATATAAGCTCAAGGTAAGAGCTCTTCCTTAATGCTAAGTTTTAATGCATTAGAATAATGGGAATGGGTGAACCAATTTAAAGAAACCAAAATGATGTATTAGAATTGTAGTTGTGAAAGTTTGGGTATTTATGGACAAGTATGTGGATCGTAGGCCTTAGAGCCAAAGAATTGTGTATGTGTATTGATATTGTGTTTTGAGGAAGTAATGATGTATTAAGATTGCTTTGTATTGCTGGTAGGACCCTTGTATGGGTGTGGCTAGAATAGGAATGATTTTGGTGATAATGGGTATGTGTGGATAAGTGAGAATTGTAGGTGAACTATGACAAAATTTTAGTAGGAATATGTACATTTATGGATGACTTGGTGAATGGGAGAACCAAGGTGTGTATGGGGGGATAGTAGAGATGTTTAATGACCATGGAATGGTGATAGTGGTATGTGAATAGGAGAGTATAAAATCTGTAGCAAGAAGTATTGGATTTCATTGGAGGAACTAGGAAGAATTAGAGTACAAGACTTAGTAAAGTGAATGTCGGACTCGGGTATAGATGTGTAATTGCTTGGAAATGTATTTGGGATGCTAGGAGTGACATTGGTAGAGGAAGTATTAAATGGTAGGAGTTGGGTTAAAAATCTGAAGCATAAGTAAAACAAAAACTGTTACATTTGTGGGAAAAGAAGTGAGGAAATTGTGTAAGTTGATTGATGGATTTAGTAATGGGATTGGTGGATGGATTGAGGTATATTAGGAAGCCTAAATGGCACTAAAACATGTGGGATTACATGTAGGAAGATTGAGGAAGTAATGGGTAAGAAGAGGGGCTGAAAACAGAAATAAAAATGCAAATACTGGGCCGGACCGACCTTGGGACCGAACTTGCAAGGTCGGTCGAGCCCAGATCTACAAAGAGCGGAACCTTCTGGAATGGACTGACCTTGGGACTGGACATGCAAGGTCGGTCGGCCAGAAGAATTTCCTGTCATGTAACTTACTGGAATTGACCGACCTTGGGACCGGACTTGCAAGGTCGGTCGGCCCTGAAATTTTCCCAGCGTATTGTCCTACTGACTTCGACCGACCTTGGGACCGGACTTGTAAGGTCAGTCGAGTCATACAAAAAAAAATTAAATTAAATTATAACAATATATATATATGTATACCCATATATACATATGTACGTATATGTAAGTAAACCAGTGTTGAGTAAGGAAACAAACTTAAAGAAAGTAAACAATGTGTAAGTATAAGAACTCCAAAGACTTAGTGAGTATGAGTAAGGAAACTTAAGGGTAATCGAGTTAAGTTAATGATAGTTAGATTAATCACTCGATTGTATGTATACCATAGGATTCGAATTGTGAACATCGGAGGAACGTCGGATACAAGTACAACGGTGAACGGTATGATTTCTTCATGCCCTGTATCCTAATCTGGTTACCCCGATTTGTGTGCTTATTTGATCGCCAAATAAGATAAATGCATGAATCGGACTATTTTGCACTTATCTGTGCTTGACTTATGTTGTTCTTGATATTTATTGTCTTGAACACTAGTTTGTATAATTCTTGAAACATATGAATGATGATGAAGTGTATTTGTACCCTGCATTGTACTTGTATATTGTATTACATTTCGTATGGAGGTATATATGAGCATGTATTTGTGTATGTGGCTTGAATGAATGACTCCTACTAATTCCTAACTACCTAACTCCTAACTTAAGTGAGTAAATTGGAATGAGTAGAAGTCCGATATAGCTTCGGCCACGCGTGAGGATGAGGAGACACAAGAGGTTGGATCCGATTCCTGACTCTTAAACTGGTCCGCGGCCCAAACCCCTTAAATGGGTAGCATCCCGGATTGGTGAGTCAAGTAAATCCCGGTGGTGGGACGGAGTAGTCCCCGGGCCGGAGGTCCCGACGACTTAACATGATTAAGAGTAAGTAAGTAAGTATGTATGAGTATGAGTATGTATGCGTAAGTACTGTGGAACGAGTAAAAGAGTAATCTCCACCCGATTAACCCGGGTGGACCAACATGAGCTAACAAGTATGGTGGATTGTGTATGTATTGCGTATGTACCGTATATGTATTGTGTATTGCGGATTTCAGAGAGGTAAGTATGTATCTGACGGCTTGTATGATTTACCATGTATGTATTGAAGAGTATGCATTGAAGTGTATGTATGTATTCATTGTGTAATGTATTGTAACATTGTGTATAAGAGCGTGTATGCATGTATGTTTGAATGAAATCAATCGCATGTATTCGACCAAGTGGTCGGCGTACCCTCACTAGTACGTGGGGTATGCGGTTATCATGCTCAGCGAAAGCTGACCCCCTCGGGGGAACGTTTTTAGTGTGTAGGTACCCGAAGAGGATATGGTCAAGGCCCGAGACCGGTGACTACATTTGGATAGTTAGTAGTAGAATGTAGAGGTGTACTAAGTAGCACACCCCCTACACCTAGGGAGAAAGTAGTTTATGAGGAATGGGTAGTAGTTAGACTCTTAATGAGTATGTATGGAATTGAAAGAGGTATTCTATTGTATAAGGATCTTAGCAAACTCGGTATATTAACATGTATTGAACTTATGGAGTATTGTATTGAATGGGAAGTTGTAATACCTAATTGGTAATTGTAGTGAAGCTTGTATTTGTGTAGCACTCGGATATTCCGGTCCATCAGACCGATGCTGTATGTAGAAGTAGTAGCCTTGTTAGTCACGTGGGTGACTAACGGCATTGTATCACCCACTGTATGTAAGTAAGTGTCCGCTGCGTGACTCGGAAGCACGAGGAGATTGGACGGTAATGATTGTATTAATGGTAGGGGTGTTACAAAAAGTGGTATCAGAGCGAAGTATCGCTCTGATGACTGGAAATACCGAGTCTAGAAAGTACCGAGTTAGGATTTAGAAGCTTAGGGCTAAGGGTTGAGTGATAGCATTAGAGATATGCTAGTTAGGAACTCCCGGTGAGTACCGGATACCTACAACACCAGTCCCGCCCACCGCATCCCCATTGTATAACTTGGGAAAGGACGCCAGAGAGAGGAAAAGCCCTCTCATACTCGGGAAAACCCGATCTGGCAGTAATGAGATATTCCTACAAGAGGAAAGAACCTGACACATAGTAGATTCCAAGAAATGGAAGACCCGGAGATGGATTCCGGATGAACAACAATACCCGCACTTAATAGCGGTGGAATAAGCACTCCAACCACAAGGAGGCTACAACTTACAACAGCATGGGGCGACATGCTTAGCAGTCGCAGAACCTAACTAAACAACCAACAGCAGGAAAAGAAGCACTAACCGTGCAACGAAATGGAAAAGGAGTAGTAATGAAACCCGAGACACAAGTCTACGGGACAGCAGCAGCTAAATAATACCACCAATGGTATACCAACTGACTAAGGACATAGTCTGGAGTGATTAACTCCAAACTACAACGCCAAGAGGTTACAACACCTGGCCGACATAACTTGCACAGCTACGAGGATATCCACGGGATATGCACCGATAGGACTACAAGGGTAGTGCCTAAACCATTTAAAGCTCAATCGCCACGGCAAACCAGTGGAAACGAGCAACAAGGGAAAACACACACCAAATAAGTAAGGATCTTTAAGGATTGGAGAAGTACCCTGATCAAGACAACCATGTCAAGATCAATGAGAAGCTACTTATAGGAATCGAGTATCTCAAAAATAGATCAATGTGATCAGGGGAAGAGTCAACAAGACAATTAAATACAAGTGGAAACCCTGCCGTGACCGGTATAGGTTTACCCAAAAACCACCAGTACCACGCACTTGCCACGGCAAGTGCAGTAAGGACAGAAACATGTAGAGAAACCCTAACACACCACAAGTACGTAGTAATGTACTGTGGCCGTAATAGAACAACTACTGGATCACACACCCTAAGAACTGAAAGAATGGAACCTTGGAAAGGCCTGGCGGCCCGACCATTGTACAAAGGATACACTAGTCAGCGGAAAGCTGGACTTGGTCAAGATTTCAAACATGGCTATGCCATGAAGAACCGCTTTTAACACCGAACTATTATTTTTCAAAACCAAGTTTTCTTTCAAAACCGCAAACCTTCTTTTAAACCTTGGATTTTAAAACCAAACCAACAGAATTACGGTGAGTATCATTGAATGATACAAGAGGAGTTGACAATAGAATACTTCACCTAGGCGTGTGACGAGCACTACGAGTGTACCCAATTACGGGATGTGGGACAACCGCACTCCGAAGGAGCTTGTGGGCCTGACAGATAGTCGGGTAAGTGGTAACGTATCAGTAAGGTACCCCACGTATGTATACATGTGGTGTACGAAACACGGGAAGTAGTCAACTCTGTTCTACGGACCATCAGTAAGTTCAAACCAGAACAGCTGGACACCTCAGACGATCAAGTGCAAAGGAACTCAGAGAAGTCATCTGAAAGTAAGGAATAAGAACTAGAAAGTGCAAAGTGCACAAATTAACAAGCATAGACATTGGATATGTCTCAAATAATTCAAGCAACTACCTGGCAGCTGGAAAGGATACCCAGCTTGAACACAGTAAGGCAAAGGCCTAATGTGAACACAACAATACTCAACAAACGGGACAGAGTTCCCAAGAGCAATTAACAAGACTACCATGAGGTATAATCCATCAATGGAGAGGACATTTAAGCCTAGTCTCAAGGACTAGGAGCAAGTATAGACGGTCTACCCAACGACGAGAGACGTTATAACCCAAGAAGGGAATAGCTTAAATACAATACCACAAGGCGGTATAGTGATAACATATCATGAACATTAGCCGAATATAACGGCCTAACCTAACAACACCCAGGAGCGATCCTTGAAGGGTGTCTGAGTTAACAATAGATGGACAAAGCGTCATGATAAGAGCACGGGAACTAGAATGAACACTCGGTTAAGACACCGAAGGGATTTCACTCAATAGGAAATACCCTAAACTACGAGAAGGCACTGTTTAGCACCAGATTGCCAAAAGGGTCTCCTATGAACGGAAGCGGGATGTCACGACTTGCCATGGAGCCTAGTAATACCTCCAACCTATGGGGTATACAAGGAGTGGAAACATGTATAAGCAGCTTGCAAAGAGCATAGCTCGCAGCAATTGGGCTTAAAAGCCATAAACCGACTACGTTATGTAACTTAAACGGTTGCAAAGCCAACACCATTTGATAACAAGACTTGCAAGAGATATTGTCTCATACGACAAGAAATCAACAACTGGACCATCAATTCAAACCCAACATTCTGAGTGGCTTGGAGTAATGGTCAACTCAGCGTCACTATCACTAGAGCATCAGTCTAGTATACAGTTGACAAGCTTTAACTACCTTCATGCCTTCTGTAGCAATGATAACACAGAGGCATAGAAATCGTAATAGTGCCAACATTGGCCTAGTCCACACTTGGACCCTACGGGAAACTCGAGGAAAGCTACCTCTCAATAACCGAAGACCACCAATGTGGTGAAGATGTGAACCCTTAGAAAGGCCTCATCTATTATAACAGTAAAGCCTACGTTTATGGACATGGCCAAGGGGCGACGGAATAAGAAAATGAGATTTCTAAACCATTACGACTCAAAGGAGTAGGTATACTCCATATGCACCCAAGCATGTGGTGAACCATTATATAATTACCAACATGGTAAATCCTGTCATAAGACCTATGAGTGGTAACTAACCTCTCAACAAGAACCTTCATCTACCAATGATAGAATACTCTTCGAATAGAGAACGGGACTAGAAAACCCTTGAAGTTTCTTAGGATGTCCCGACGATATACACATAAAAGTGAAACTGCATAGCTAGAGCCTATAACCGATGCTCAGCGCAGGAAGACAGTAATTGTCAAGAACAACCAATGTGAAGGCACATTGGACACCACGAATGATCAGCGCTCAAGAGAGCTTGTAACCCGATAAATTACTTCATCCATCATCAACCAAGATACTTGGTAAATTGTATCACAAATGATGATAGAATGTGAGGTAAGCTAACCTACACATAAAACCCAAGTTCCACATTGGGAAGATAATAAGATTGCGGTATGCTACGACAACCGTCATACACACAAACACAGGAAACTCCTAGTGTATTTACACCATAAGGAAATGGTGCCAATGACAATGGCAACAAGTGAAGAGGAACTACCACAGTAACAGGAACAGTAAAAACAATGTTGTACAATGAGTAAGAACACGGTGCGCAACAAGCGACCGCTATGAGGAAGTAGCAGATAATGACACGGAGTATAAGTATGAGAAGACAAGCAGAAATATTCATTCTATCACATAAGTGACTTGCGGTCAAGCGTTTACGCCTCTGCACTCTGTATGACTGAGTGTTTTGGTATTGCACTTGTGAAGTAATGATCTAATGGGATAGCTAGGAATATGGAGAATGTAAATCGTAGTAAACCCTTCTTTTCACCAACAAACATGGCACAAGCCAATTAAGCAAGCTTAGCAACAAACCGTGCGGCCTAAGGCCAAAGAAGCACGAAGAGTGTGAAACACACTAATAATCACAAATGTGAATTCCAATGGAATAAAGGGTGAAAAGAGACTTAAGAAAGTCACTAGGACCAACGTATAGAGAATGCAAGGTCACACAAGTGAAGAACACTTGTACTGAACCAGAAGAACTGGTATAATTCAGAAGCTATCGACAACAGAGGAAGCACTACAACTAAGTAGTGACTTAACCTCGCCCGACAATAAGTCGAAGGAACTTAGTGAATAATCATGGGAGCACGAATAGTTACATAATAGATTGCCAGAGAGCAGGTTATAAATCTTAAACTCATTGAGTTCAAACATCGGTGAAAGAATATACCACACTGTTAGTAAACCTTATTCCCACAACGAAGGGATAAAGGGGTGATGAGTAGCACATTTGGAATAACCAAAGAGCAATAAAGTACTAAGATTATCAGGGTCGCGCAGCAGAAGCTAGTGGGCCCTAGCTAGGAGATAATATACCTAGTAAGCATAATAGAAGGGCTATTAATGCCTTGAAGCCTAATAGGCTAGAACCGAATTAATGATGAGTTACATAAACTCATATAGAAATCCTTGGTGCAAAGACTAAACCATTGGTATGGTTAAGACCCTTTGACCAGAGCATATTGTATAGTATACCGTAGTGAAGCTAAACGCTTCAGATTGCCCAAATCGAGTAAACCAATGTTTAATAAAATAACATATGGTAGATTACGTGGGCGTAATCCCTTTTAAGGGGGGTAGAGTGAAAATCGCACAATGTGAATTTTATAAATAAAACACATAAACTATATGTGCATAGCACAAATGAGAATCGAATTGATGATTGATGCCTATGTTAAATAAACATAAGTATTCATTCATATTGAAATTGTGGTAAGTAAGCATGAGAGATGCAAATACCATAGGATGGATATACCTACCTTGTAACACCATGTAAGAGTATTAGTAAAAGAAAAGTAACGAGTAGTGGACGGAGCTCCACAAGTATTGTAGCCTTTGAAGAAGTAGTACGAAATGAATAAGAGTAGTTGAGGAATGAATTCTAAGAGTAGTGTATTTGTAAGTAAGTCATTGGAAGTAAATGGAGAACAACTAAATTCTACAAGTATGGTAATCCCTAATTAGAATATTTGAAACGATGGAGAGTAATGGATGGAAGTAGTGAAGGTTGATGAAATGAGCACTTAGGTAGTGAATCTCGAAGAAAAGAATTTGGAAGTAGAATAAGGATGATAGAGGGACCGAATTCCATCCTTTGGAGATGTATGAATGACTAAGAAGGGTAAAAATATAAAACATGAAAATAATTGAATTATTTGTTTGTTTGAAACTGATGTGGGAAGTCGAACTTGATCCTGGTCAGATCAAGGGAAACCGAACACAAATTGGGGTGGAAAGTTAGTTCAACACTGGTGCTGATCACATCAGGGTCGAACGATTCTCGAAGCTCCCCTCAAGTGGTCACAAGAATCACGCATAGGATAGAAGCAATGAATATAAATTGGAATTTGGAGTTGTGTGCTTTAGAAAAATTTCTAAGTAGTAGTTGCGAAAGAATTTTCTTAGCTTGGAGATGAAGGATTTGTTAGAAGCATATACCGGAGAAGGTAGTAGTGTATCATGTTGTATTATTCCAAGGGCAGCGGGACATAGAGGAGTCCTGTGTCTAGATGACCGGAGTGCCTGCGGGATTGTAATGTGTATTGCATTGCTTTGGGGATAGCTTTGCACTGTATGCATGTTTAGATTTTGTAATAAGGAACTGGATGGCTGGTAGTAATGTGGATTTGAGTAAGTATTGTACATTGGTAAGGTATGGAGAGTAGAAACCTGGAGTAATGGATTTAGGAATTGTAAGGAGGATGAATGTACGGCTTTTGGCATAGACAAGTATGAATGAGCAAGTATCGTAATCCTATAACCTTGAGCAACTTTGAGGACAAAGTTCTTAAGGGGGGTAGATTGAAATACCCCAAACTTAAATATAGTGATTAAGACTATTCTAACTTATTTAAGAGCCTAATAATGATTAAGAAATATTGGTAAGGGAAAATAAATCCAAAAGAAATAAGGAAACACTTAAAAAGCGAAAACGCTAAATAAGCGTTAAATAACCATAGGAGGTATGAGACCTCGGTTAGCGTATTATGTGGATTCCTAGGGTTTAATAAGACCAAAATAATATATGGGAACAACTCCCGAAGAAAATGGAACCAAATAATATATTAAAACGCTAATAGAGCTTTAGCGCACGTTTTTCGAGAAAACTCGAAAACGTGATTTTAAGTAGTCAAATGAAACCATAAAAATTATAAATCATTAAATAATAATTTATAAGCATTAACGGAAGCTTAATAACCAATAAAAATAAAGAAATAGAAAATTCCGGAAAACGGGCCCGGTTAGTGAATAGTACCAAAACCGGGTTAAATAACGAGCGTTTTCTGTAAAAGACGAAAAACGCTCCAGCTAGCATAACAGTAGGGGACCGGTTTTAATGGGTTAAATAATCCCCCACACACACATGTAACTAGTTAACAAATAAAGAGAATCAAAAAGCAAAAGAGTAAAGTAAAAAGCTACTTTACACTCTCTCTCCTCTTATTCTCTCATTTCCTTATTCTCTCTTCAATTCCCTTCCCTCTCTCACGATGGAATCCCCCTCTCTGCAGCACACTCCTCTCCTTCCTCCCTTCTCTGATTTGCAGCCGATTTTGGAAGCTCCTCCATAGCTTCCATGGCTTCCCCTCTTTCTTTTCATGCTCTAGCTCCATTTGAGCTCCAAATGTAAAATAAAATACATATTTGAACTCCCCTCTTCAAGCTCTACATTCCTATCTTTTCAAAATCCGAAAATGAGCAACTTCATCTCCATGGGTTTTGGGCATTTGAAGAATAAATGACACCATTTTGAAGCATGGAGTCTCTCTTCCTCCTAAGGTAAAAAGTTTCAAGAAAAATCCATCTTTTCTTCATTCTCTAGAGTGGCCGATTTTTTCCCCTTCTTGTAATTCCTTGTTTCCTTCTTTGTTTGAGCTTGGTTCAACTCTCTAATGGTGGAGGAACTCTCCTTTGTATTCAAGGCTCGAATACCTCTCTTAAAAGCTCCAAGGTAAAAACCCTAACTAATGGTAATTTAAACCCTTCATTGAATTAGTGAAATTTTAAGAGATTAGAAGTTTAATTATATTCTCTTTATGTAATTTGGGTGTTGGGATGGAGTTTGGCAACTCCATCCCCCACATGGCCGATTTTTGCAAGAAAAAGAGAAGGAGAATAATTGGAAAATAAATGAAGGGAATATAAGCTCAAGGTAAGAGCTCTTCCTTAATGCTAAGTTTTAATGCATTAGAATAATGGGAATGGGTGAACCAATTTAAAGAAACCAAAATGATGTATTAGAATTGTAGTTGTGAAAGTTTGGGTATTTGTGGACAAGTATGTGGATCGTAGGCCTTAGAGCCAAAGAATTGTGTATGTGTATTGATATTGTGTTTTGAGGAAGTAATGATGTATTAAGATTGCTTTGTATTGCTGGTAGGACCCTTGTATGGGTGTGGCTAGAATAGGAATGATTTTGGTGATAATGGGTATGTGTGGATAAGTGAGAATTGTAGGTGAACTATGGCAAAATTTTAGTAGGAATATGTACATTTATGGATGACTTGGTGAATGGGAGAACCAAGGTGTGTATGGGGGGATAGTAGAGATGTTTAATGACCATGGAATGGTGATAGTGGTATGTGAATAGGAGAGTATAAAATCTGTAGCAAGAAGTATTGGATTTCATTGGAGGAACTAGGAAGAATTAGAGTACAAGACTTAGTAAAGTGAATGTCGGACTCGGGTATAGATGTGTAATTGCTTGGAAATGTATTTGGGATGCTAGGAGTGACATTGGTAGAGGAAGTATTGAATGGTAGGAGTTGGGTTAAAAATCTGTAGCATAAGTAAAACAAAAACTGTTACATTTGTGGGAAAAGAAGTGAGGAAATTGTGTAAGTTGATTGATGGATTTAGTAATGGGATTGGTGGATGGATTGAGGTATATTAGGAAGCCTAAATGGCACTAAAACATGTGGGATTACATGTAGGAAGATTGAGGAAGTAATGGGTAAGAAGAGGGGCTGAAAACAGAAATAAAAATGCAAATACTGGGCCGGACCGACCTTGGGACCGGACTTGCAAGGTCGGTCGAGCCCAGATCTACAAAGAGCGGAACCTTCTGGAATGGACTGACCTTGGGACCGGACATGCAAGGTCGGTCGGCCAGAAGAATTTCCTGTCATGTAACTTACTGGAATGGACCGACCTTGGGACCGGACTTGCAAGGTCGGTCGGCCCAGAAATTTTCCCAGCGTATTGTCCTACTGACTTCGACCGACCTTGGGACCGGACTTGTAAGGTCGGTCGAGTCATACAAAAAAATTAAAATAACAATATATATATATATAATATATATATATATATATATATATATATATATATATATATATATATATATATATGTATACCCACATATACATATGTACGTATATGTAAGTAAACCAGTGTTAAGTAAAGAAACAAACTTAAAGAAAGTAAACAATGTGTAAGTATAAGAACTCCAAAGACTTAGTGAGTATGAGTTAGGAAACTTAAGGGTAATCGAGTTAAGTTAATGATAGTTAGATTAATCACTCGATTGTATGTATACCATAGGATTCTAATTGTGAACATCGGAGGAACGTCGGATACAAGTACAACGGTGAACGGTATGATTTCTTCATGCCCTGTATCCTAATCTGGTTACCCCGATTTGTGTACTTATTTGATCGCCTAAATAAGATAAATGCATGAATCGGACTATTTTGCACTTATCTATGCTTGACTTATGTTGTTCTTGATATTTATTGTCTTGAACACTAGTTTGTAAAATTCTTGAAACATATGAATGATGATGAAGTGTATTTGTACCCTGCATTGTACTTGTATATTGTATTACATTTCGTATGGAGGTATATATGAGCATGTATTTGTGTATGTGGCTTGAATGAATGACTCATACTAATTCCTAACTACCTTACTCCTAACTTAAGTGAGTAAATTGGAATGAGTAGAAGTCCGATATAGCTTCGGCCACGCGTGAGGATAAGGAGACACAAGAGGTTGGATCCGATTCCTGACTCTTAAACTGGTCCGTAGCCCAAACCCCTTAAATGGGTAGCATCCCGGATTGGTCAGTCAAGTAAATCCCGGTGGTGGGACGGAGTAGTCCCCGGGCCGGAGGTCCCGACGACTTAACATGATTAAGAGTAAGTAAGTAAGTATGTATGAGTATGAGTATGTATGCGTAAGTACTATGGAACGAGTAAAAGAGTAATCTCAACCCGATTAACCCGGGTGGACCAACATGAGCTAACAAGTATGGTGGATTGTGTATGTATTGCGTATGTACCGTATATGTATTGTGTATTGCGGATTTCAGAAAGTTAAGTATGTATCTGACGGCTTGTATGATTTACCATGTATGTATTGAAGAGTATACATTGAAGTGTATGTATGTATTCATTGTGTAATGTATTGTAACATTGTGTATAAGAGCATGTATGCATGTATGTTTGAATGAAATCAATCGCATGTATTCGACCAAGTGGTCGGCGTACCCTCACTAGTACGCGGGGTATGTGGTTATCATGCTCAGCGAAAGCTGACCCCCTCGGGGGAACGTTTTTAGTGTGCAGGTACCCGAAGAGTATATGGTCAAGGCCCGAGACCGGTGACTACATTTGGATAGTTAGTAGTAGAATGTAGAGGTGTACTAAGTAGCACACACCCTACACCTAGGGAGCAAGTAGTTTGTGAGGAATGGGTAGTAGTTAGACTCTTAATGAGTATGTATGGAATTGAAAGAGGTATTCTATTGTATAAGGATCTTAGCAAACTCGGTATATTAACATGTATTGAACTTATGGAGTATTGTATTGAATGGGAAGTTGTAATACCTAATTGGTAATTGTAGTGAAGCTTGTATTTGTGTAGCACTCGGATATTCCGGTCCATCAGACCGATGCTGTATGTAGAAGTAGTAGCCTTGTTAGTCACGTGGGTGACTAACGACATTGTATCACCCACTGTATGTAAGTAAGTGTCCGCTGCGTGACTCGGAAGCACGAGGAGATTAGACGGTAATGATTGTATTAATGGTAGGGGTGTTACAAAAAGTGGTATCAGAGCGAAGTATCACTCTGATGACTGGAAATACCGAGTCTAGAAAGTACCGAGTTAGGATTTAGAAGCTTAGGGCTAAGGGTTGAGTGATAGCATTAGAGATATGCTAGTTAGGAACTCCCGGTGAGTACCGGATACCTACAACACCAGTCCCGCCCACCGCATCCCCATTGTATAACTTGGGAAAGGACGCCAGAGAGAGGAAAAGCCCTCTCATACTCGGGAAAACCCGATCTGGCAGTAATGAGATATTCCTACAAGAGGAAAGAACCTGACACATAGTAGATTCCAAGAAATGGAAGACCCGGAGATGGATTCCGGATGAACAACAATACCCGCACTTAATAGCGGTGGAATAAGCACTCCAACCACAAGGAGGCTACAACTTACAACAGCATGGGGCGACATGCTTAGCAGTCGCAGAACCTAACTAAACAACCAGCAGCAGGAAAAGAAGCACTAACCGTGCAACGAAATGGAAAAGGAGCAGTAATGAAACCCGAGACACAAGTCTACGGGACAGCAGTAGCTAAATAATACCACCAATGGTATACCAACTGACTAAGGACATAGTCTGGAGTGATTAACTCCAAACTACAACGCCAAGAGGTTACAACACCTGGCCGACATAACTTGCACAGCTACGAGGATATCCACGGGATATGCACCGATAGGACTACAAGGGTAGTGCCTAAACCATTTAAAGCTCAATCGCCACGGCAAACCAGTGGAAACGAGCAACAAGGGAAAACACACACCAAATAAGTAAGGATCTTTAAGGATTGGAGAAGTACCCTGATCAAGACAACCATGTCAAGATCAATGAGAAGCTACTTATAGGAATCGAGTATCTCAAACATAGATCAATGTGATCAGGGGAAGAGTCAACAAGACAATTAAATACAAGTGGAAACCCTGCCGTGACCGGTATAGGTTTACCCAAAAACCACCAGTACCACGCACTTGCCACGGCAAGTGCAGTAAGGACAGAAACATGTAGAGAAACCCTAACACACCACAAGTACGTAGTAATGTACTGTGGCCGTAATAGAACAACTACTGGATCACACACCCTAAGAACTGAAAGAATGGAACCTTGGAAAGGCCTGATGGCCCGACCATTGTACAAAGGATACACTAGTCAGCGGAAAGCTGGACTTGGTCAAGATTTCGAACATGGCTATGCCATGAAGAACCGCTTTTAACACCGAACTATTATTTTTCAAAACCAAGTTTTCTTTCAAAACCGCAAACCTTCTTTTAAACCTTGGATTTTAAAACCAAACCAACAGAATTACGGTGAGTATCATAGAATGATACAAGAGGAGTTGACAATAGAATACTTCACCTAGGCGTGTGACGAGCACTACGAGTGTACCCAATTACGGGATGTGGGACAACCGCACTCCGAAGGAGCTTGTGGGCCTGACAGATAGTCGGGTAAGTGGTAACGTATCAGTAAGGTACCCCACGTATGTATACATGTGGTGTACGAAACACGGGAAGTAGTCAACTCCGTTCTACGGACCATCAGTAAGTTCAAACCAGAACAGCTGGACACCTCAGACGATCAAGTGCAAAGGAACTCAGAGAAGTCATCTGAAAGTAAGGAATAAGAACTAGAAAGTGCAAAGTGCACAGATTAACAAGCATAGACATTGGATATGTCTCAAATAATTCAAGCAACTACCTGGCAGCTGGAAAGGATACCCAGCTTGAACACAGTAAGGCAAAGGCCTAATGTGAACACAACAATACTCAACAAACGGGACAGAGTTCCCAAGAGCAATTAACAAGACTACCATGAGGTATAATCCATCAATGGAGAGGACATTTAAGCCTAGTCTCAAGGACTAGGAGCATGTATAGACGGTCTACCCAACGACGGGAGACGTTATAACCCAAGAAGGGAATAGCTTAAATACAATACCACAAGGCGGTATAGTGATAACATATCATGAACATTAGCCGAATATAACGGCCTAACCTAAAAACACCCAGGAGCGATCCTTGAAGGGGTCTGAGTTAACAATAGATGGACAAAGCGTCATGATAAGAGCACGGGAACTAGAACGAACACTCGGTTAAGACACCGAAGGGATTTCACTCAATAGGAAATACCCAAAACTACGAGAAGGCACTGTTTAGCACCAGATTGCTAAAAGGGTCTCCTATGAATGGAAGCGGGATGTCATGACTTGCCATGGAGCCCAGTAATACCTCCAACCTATGGGGTATACAAGGAGTGGAAACATGTATAAGCAGCTTGCAAAGAGCATAGCTCGCAGCAATTGGGCTTAAAAGCCATAAACCGACTACGTTATGTAACTTAAACGGTTGCAAAGCCAACACCATTTGATAACAAGACTTGCAAGAGATATTGTCTCATATGACAAGAAATCAACAACTGGACCATCAATTCAAACCCAACATTCTGAGTGGCTTGGAGTAATGGTCAACTCAGCGTCACTGTCACTAGAGCATCAGTCTAGTATACAGTTGACAAGCTTTAACTACCTTCATGCCTTCTGTAGCAATGATAACACAGAGGCATAGAAATCATAATAGTGCCAACATTGGCCTAGTCCACACTTGGACCCTACGGGAAACTCGAGGAAAGCTACCTCTCAATAACCGAAGACCACAAATGTGGTGAAGATTTGAACCCTTAGAAAGGCCTCATCTATTATAACAGTAAAGCCTACGTTTATGGACATGGCCAAGGGGCGACGGAATAAGGAAATGAGATTTCCAAACCATTACGACTCAAAGGAGTAGGTATACTCCATATGCACCCAAGCATGTGGTGAACCATTATATAAATACCAACATGGTAAATCCTGTCATAAGACCTATGAGTGGTAACTAACCTCTCAATAAGAACCTTCATCTACCAATGATAGAATACTCTTCGAATAGAGAACGGGACCAGAAAACCCTTGAAGTTTCTTGGGATGTCCCGACGATATACACATAAAAGTGAAACTGCATTGCTAGAGCCTATAACCAATGCTCAGCACAGGAAGACAGTAATTGTCAAGAACAACCAATGTGAAGGCACATTGGACACCACGAATGATCAGCGCTCAAGAGAGCTTGTAACCCGATAAATTACTTCATCCATCATCAACCAAGATACTTGGTAAATTGTATCACAAATGATGATAGAATGTGAGGTAAGCTAACCTACACATAAAACCCAAGTTCCACATTGGGAAGATAATAAGATTGCGGTATGCAACGACAACCGTCATACACACAAACATAGGAAACTCCTAGTGTATTTACACCATAAGGAAATGGTGCCAATGACAATGGCAATAAGTGAAGAGGAACTACCACAGTAACAGGAACAGTAAAAACAATGTTGTACAATGAGTAAGAACACGGTGCGCAACAAGCGACCGCTATGAGGAAGTAGCAGATAATGACACGGAGTATAAGTATGAGAAGACAAGCAGAAATATTCATTCTATCACATAAGTGACTTGCGGTCAAGCGTTTACACCTCTGCACTCTGTATGACTGAGTGTTTTGGTATTGCACTTGTGAAGTAATGATCTAATGGGATAGCTAGGAATATGGAGAATGTAAATCGTAGTAAACCCTTCTTTTCACCAACAAACATGGCACAAGCCAATTAAGCAAGCTTAGCAACAAACCGTGCGGCCTAAGGCCAAAGAAGCACGAAGAGTGTGAAACACACTAATAATCACAAATGTGAATTCCAATGGAATAAAGGGTGAAAAGAGACTTAAGAAAGTCACTAGGACCAACGCATAGAGAATGCAAGGTCACACAAGTGAAGAACACTTGTACTGAACCAGAAGAACTGGTATAATTCAGAAGCTATCGACAACAGAGGAAGCACTACAACTAAGTAGTGACTTAACCTCGCCCGACAATAAGTCGAAGGAACTTAGTGAATAATCATGGGAGCACGAATAGTATACATAATAGATTGCCAGAGAGCAGGTTATAAATCTTAAACTCATTGAGTTCAAACAGCGGTGAAAGAATATACCACACTGTTAGTAAACCTTATTCCCACAACGAAGGGATAAAAGGGCGATGAGTAGCACATTTGGAATAACCAAAGAGCAATAAAGTACTAAGATTATCAGGGTCGCAGAGTAGAAGCTAGTGGGCCCTAGCTAGGAGATAATATACCTAGTAAGCATAATATAAGGGCTATTAATGCCTTGAAGCCTAATAGGCTAGAACCGAATTAATGATGAGTTACATAAACTCATATAGAAATCCTTGGTGCAAAGACTAAACCATTGGTATGGTTAAGACCCTTTGACCAGAGCATATTGTATAGTATACCGTAGTGAAGCTAAACGCTTCAGATTGCCCAAATCGAGTAAACCAATGTTAATAATAATAACATATGGTAGATTACGTGGGCGTAATCCCTTTTAAGGGGGTAGGTAGAGTGAAAATCGCACAATGTGAATTTATAAATAAAACACATAAACTATATGTGCATAGCACAAATGAGAATCGAATTGATGATTGATGCCTATGTTAAATAAACATAAGTATTCATTCATATTGAAATTGTGGTAAGTAAGCATGAGAGATGCAAATACCATAGGATGGATATACCTACCTTGTAACACCATGTAAGAGTATTAGTAAAAGAAAAGTAACGAGTAGTGGACGGAGCTCCACAAGTATTGTAGCCTTTGAAGAAGTAGTACGAAATGAATAAGAGTAGTTGAGGAATGAATTCTAAGAGTAGTGTATTTGTAAGTAAGTCATTGGAAGTAAATGGAGAACAACTAAATTCTACAAGTATGGTAATCCCTAATTAGAATATTTGAAACGATGGAGAGTAATGGATGGAAGTAGTGAAGGTTGATGAAATGAGCACTTAGGTAGTGAATCTCGAAGAAAAGAATTTGGAAGTAGAATAAGGATGATAGAGGGACCGAATTCCATCCTTTGGAGATGTATGAATGACTAAGAAGGGTAAAAATATAAAACACGAAAATAATTGAATTATTTGTTTATTTGAAACTGATGTGGGAAGTCGAACTTGATCCTGATCAGATCAAGGGAAACCGAACACAAATTGGGGTGGAAAGTTAGTTCAACACTGGTGCTGATCACATCAGGGTCGAACGATTCTCGAAGCTCCCTCAAGTGGTCACAAGAATCACGCATAGGATAGAAGCAATGAATATAAATTGGAATTTGGAGTTGTGTGCTTTAGAAAAATTTCTAAGTAGAGTTGTGAAAGAATTTTCTTAGCTTGGAGATGAAGGATTTGTTAGAAGCATATACCGGAGAAGGTAGTAGTGTATCATGTTGTATTATTCCAAGGGCAGCGGGACATAGAGGAGTCCTGTGTCTAGATGACCGGAGTGCCTGCGGGATTGTAATGTGTATTGCATTGCTTTGGGGATAGCTTTGCACTGTATGCATGTTTAGATTTTGTAATAAGGAACTGGATGGCTGGTAGTAATGTGGATTTGAGTAAGTATTGTACATTGGTAAGGTATGGAGAGTAGAAACCTGGAGTAATGGATTTAGGAATTGTAAGGAGGATGAATGTACGGCTTTTGGCATAGACAAGTATGAATGAGCAAGTATCGTAATCCTATAACCTTGAGCAACTTTGAGGACAAAGTTCTTAAGGGGGGTAGATTGAAATACCCGAACTTAAATATAGTGATTAAGACTATTCTAATCTTATTTAAGAGCCTAATAATGATTAAGAAATATTGGTAAGGGAAAATAAATCCAAAAGAAATAAGGAAACACTTAAAAAGCGAAAACGCTAAATAAGCGTTAAATAACCATAGGAGGTATGAGACCTCGGTTAGCGTATTATGTGGATTCCTAGGGTTTAATAAGACCAAAATAATATATGGGAACAACTCCCGAAGAAAATGGAACCAAATAATATATTAAAACGCTAATAGAGCTTTAGCGCACGTTTTTCGAGAAAACTCGAAAACGTGATTTTAAGTAGTCAAATGAAACCATAAAAATTATAAATCATTAAATAATAATTTATAAGCATTAACGGAAGCTTAATAACCAATAAAAATAAAGAAATAGAAAATTCCGGAAAACGGGCCCGGTTAGTGAATAGTACCAAAACCGGGTTAAATAACGAGCGTTTTCTGTAAAAGACGAAAAACGCTCCAGCTAGCATAACAGTAGGGGACCGGTTTTAATGGGTTAAATAATCCCCCACACACACATGTAATAGTTAACAAATAAAGAGAATCAAAAAGCAAAAGAGTAAAGTAAAAAGCTACTTTACACTCTCTCTCCTCTTATTCTCTTTCCTTATTCTCTCTTCAATTCCCTTCCCTCTCTCACGATGGAATCCCCTCTCTGCAGCACACTCCTCTCCTTCCTCCCTTCTCTGATTTGCAGCCGATTTTGGAAGCTCCTCCATAGCTTCCATGGCTTCCCCTCTTTCTTTTCATGCTCTAGCTCCATTTGAGCTCCAAATGTAAAATAAAATACATATTTGAACTCCCCTCTTCAAGCTCTACATTCCTATCTTTTCAAAATCCGAAAATGAGCAACTTCATCTCCATGGGTTTTGGGCATTTGAAGAATAAATGACACCATTTTGAAGCATGGAGTCTCCTCTCCTCTAAGGTAAAAAGTTTCAAGAAAAATCCATCTTTTCTTCATTCTCTAGAGTGGCCGATTTTTTCCCCTTCTTGTAATTCCTTGTTTCCTTCTTTTTTGAGCTTGGTTCAACTCTCTAATGGTGGAGGAACTCTCCTTTGTATTCAAGGCTCGAAACCTCTCTTAAAAGCTCCAAGGTAAAAACCCTAACTAATGGTAATTTAAACCCTTCATTGAATTAGTGAAATTTTAAGAGATTAGAAGTTTAATTATATTCTCTTTATGTAATTTGGGTGTTGGGATGGAGTTTGGCAACTCCATCCCCCACATGGCCGATTTTCGCAAGAAAAAGAGAAGGAGAAGAATTGGAAAAGAAATGAAGGGAATATAAGCTCAAGGTAAGAGCTCTTCCTTAATGCTAAGTTTTAATGCATTAGAATAATGGGAATGGGTGAACCAATTTAAAGAAACCAAAATGATGTATTAGAATTGTAGTTGTGAAAGTTTGGGTATTTATGGACAAGTATGTGGATCGTAGGCCTTAGAGCCAAAGAATTGTGTATGTGTATTGATATTGTTTTGAGGAAGTAATGATGTATTAAGATTGCTTTGTATTGCTGGTAGGACCCTTGTATGGGTGTGGCTAGAATAGGAATGATTTTGGTGATAATGGGTATGTGTGGATAAGTGAGAATTGTAGGTGAACTATGACAAAATTTTAGTAGGAATATGTACATTTATGGATGACTTGGTGAATGGGAGAACCAAGGTGTGTATGGGGGGATAGTAGAGATGTTTAATGACCATGGAATGGTGATAGTGGTATGTGAATAGGAGAGTATAAAATCTGTAGCAAGAAGTATTGGATTTCATTGGAGGAACTAGGAAGAATTAGAGTACAAGACTTAGTAAAGTGAATGTCGGACTCGGGTATAGATGTGTAATTGCTTGGAAATGTATTTGGGATGCTAGGAGTGACATTGGTAGAGGAAGTATAAATGGTAGGAGTTGGGTTAAAAATCTGAAGCATAAGTAAAACAAAAACTGTTACATTTGTGGGAAAAGAAGTGAGGAAATTGTGTAAGTTGATTGATGGATTTAGTAATGGGATTGGTGGATGGATTGAGGTATATTAGGAAGCCTAAATGGCACTAAAACATGTGGGATTACATGTAGGAAGATTGAGGAAGTAATGGGTAAGAAGAGGGGCTGAAAACAGAAATAAAAATGCAAATACTGGGCCGGACCGACCTTGGGACCGACTTGCAAGGTCGGTCGAGCCCAGATCTACAAAGAGCGGAACCTTCTGGAATGGACTGACCTTGGGACGGACATGCAAGGTCGGTCGGCCAGAAGAATTTCCTGTCATGTAACTTACTGGAATGACCGACCTTGGGACCGGACTTGCAAGGTCGGTCGGCCCAGAAATTTTCCCAGCGTATTGTCCTACTGACTTCGACCGACCTTGGGACCGGACTTGTAAGGTCAGTCGAGTCATACAAAAAAAATTAAATTAAATTATAAAATATATATATATGTATACCCATATATACATATGTACGTATATGTAAGTAAACCAGTGTTGAGTAAGGAAACAAACTTAAAGAAAGTAAACAATGTGTAAGTATAAGAACTCCAAAGACTTAGTGAGTATGAGTAGGAAACTTAAGGGTAATCGAGTTAAGTTAATGATAGTTAGATTAATCACTCGATTGTATGTATACCATAGGATTCGAATTGTGAACATCGGAGGAACGTCGGATACAAGTACAACGGTGAACGGTATGATTTCTTCATGCCCTGTATCCTAATCTGGTTACCCCGATTTGTGTGCTTATTTGATCGCCAAATAAGATAAATGCATGAATCGGACTATTTTGCACTTATCTGTGCTTGACTTATGTTGTTCTTGATATTTATTGTCTTGAACACTAGTTTGTATAATTCTTGAAACATATGAATGATGATGAAGTGTATTTGTACCCTGCATTGTACTTGTATATTGTATTACATTTCGTATGGAGGTATATATGAGCATGTATTTGTGTATGTGGCTTGAATGAATGACTCCTACTAATTCCTAACTACCTAACTCCTAACTTAAGTGAGTAAATTGGAATGAGTAGAAGTCCGATATAGCTTCGGCCACGCGTGAGGATGAGGAGACACAAGAGGTTGGATCCGATTCCTGACTCTTAAACTGGTCCGCGGCCCAAACCCCTTAAATGGGTAGCATCCCGGATGGTGTGGAGTCAGTAAAATCGCCGTGGGGGACGGATCCCCCGGGCCGGAGGTCCCCGACGACTTAAACATGAGTTAAGAGTAAAGTAAGTAAGTATGTATGAGTATGAGTATGTATCGTAAGTACTATGTGGAACAGTAAAGAGTAATCTCCCCCGATTAACCCGGGTGGACCAACATGAGCTAACAAGTATGGTGGGATTGTGTATGTATTGCGTATGTACCGTATATGTATTGTGTATTTCGGATTTCAGAAGAGTAAGTATGTATCTGACGGCTTGTATGATTTACCATGTATGTGATTGAAGAGTATCATTGAAGTGTATGTATGTATTCATTGTGTAATGTATTGTAACATTGTGTATAAGAGCGTGTATGCATGTATTTTTGAATGAAATCAATCGCATGTTTCTGACCAAGTGTCGGCGTACCCTCACTAGGCGTGGGGTATGCGGTTATCATGCTCAGCGAAAGCTGACCCCCTCGGGGGAACGATTTTTAGTGTGTAGGTACCCGAAGAGTTCGATGGTCAAGGCGAGACCGGTGACTACATTTGGATAGTGTAGTAGAATGTAGAGGTGTACTAAGTAGCACACCCCCTCACCTAGGGCAGAAATAGTTTGGGAGGAATGGTGTATAGTTAGACTCTTAATGAGTAGTATGGAATTGAAAGAGGTATTCTATTGTATAAGGATCTTAAGCAACTCGGGTAATCTGGTATACGATGTATATGATTGGAAATGAACTATGGAGTATTCTTATGTATTGAATGGTATATTGTACCATAATTTAATGGTAATTGTAGTGGAGCTTGTATTGGTTAGCACTCGGATATTCCGGTCCATCAGACCGATGCTGTATGTAGAAGTAGTAGCCTTGTAGTCACGGGGTGACTAACGGCATTGTATCACCCACTGTATGTAAGTAAGTGTCCGCTGCGTGACTCGGAAGCACGAGGAGATTGGACGGTAATGATTGTATTAATGGTAGGGGTGTTACAAAAAGTGGTATCAGAGCGAAGTATCGCTCTGATGACTGGAAATACCGAGTCTAGAAAGTACCGAGTTAGGATTTAGAAGCTTAGGGCTAAGGGTTGAGTGATAGCATTAGAGATATGCTAGTTAGGAACTCCCGGTGAGTACCGGATACCTACAACACCAGTCCCGCCCACCCATCCCCATTGTATAACTTGGGAAAGGACGCCAGAGAGAGGAAAAGCCCTCTCATACTCGGGAAAACCCGATCTGGCAGTAATGAGATATTCCTACAAGAGGAAAGAACCTGACACATAGTAGATTCCAAGAAATGGAAGACCCGGAGATGGATTCCGGATGAACAACAATACCCGCACTTAATAGCGGTGGAATAAGCACTCCAACCACAAGGAGGCTACAACTTACAACAGCATGGGGCGACATGCTTAGCAGTCGCAGAACCTAACTAAACAACCAACAGCAGGAAAAGAAGCACTAACCGTGCAACGAAATGGAAAAGGAGTAGTAATGAAACCCGAGACACAAGTCTACGGGACAGCAGCAGCTAAATAATACCACCAATGGTATACCAACTGACTAAGGACATAGTCTGGAGTGATTAACTCCAAACTACAACGCCAAGAGGTTACAACACCTGGCCGACATAACTTGCACAGCTACGAGGATATCCCACGGGATATGCACCGATAGGACTACAAGGGTAGTGCCTAAACCATTTAAAGCTCAATCGCCACGGCAAACCAGTGGAAACGAGCAACAAGGGAAAACACACACCAAAATAAGGATCTTTAAGGATTGGAGAAGTACCCTGATCAAGACAACCATGTCAAGATCAATGAGAAGCTACTTATAGGAATCGAGTATCTCAAAAATAGATCAATGTGATCAGGGGAAGAGTCAACAAGACAATTAAATACAAGTGGAAACCCTGCCGTGACCGGTATAGGTTTACCCAAAAACCACCAGTACCACGCACTTGCCACGGCAAGTGCAGTAAGGACAGAAACATGTAGAGAAACCCTAACACACCACAAGTACGTAGTAATGTACTGTGGCCGTAATAGAACACACTGGATCACACACCCTAAGAACTGAAAGAATGGAACCTTGGAAAGGCCTGGCGGCCCGACCATTGTACAAAGGATACACTAGTCAGCGGAAAGCTGGACTTGGTCAAGATTTCAAACATGGCTATGCCATGAAGAACCGCTTTTAACACCGAACTATTATTTTTCAAAACCAAGTTTTCTTTCAAAACCGCAAACCTTCTTTTAAACCTTGGATTTAAAAACCAAACCAACAGAATTACGGTGAGTATCATAGAATGATACAAGAGGAGTTGACAATAGAATACTTCACCTAGGCGTGTGACGAGCACTACGAGTGTACCCAATTACGGGATGTGGGACAACCGCACTCCGAAGGAGCTTGTGGGCCTGACAGATAGTCGGGTAAGTGGTAACGTATCAGTAAGGTACCCCACGTATGTATACATGTGGTGTACGAAACACGGGAAGTAGTCAACTCCGTTCAACGGACCATCAGTAAGTTCAAACCAGAACAGCTGGACACCTCAGACGATCAAGTGCAAAGGAACTTAGAGAAGTCATCTGAAAGTAAGGAATAAGAACTAGAAAGTGCAAAGTGCACAGATTAACAAGCATAGACATTGGATATGTCTCAAATAATTCAAGCAACTACCTGGCAGCTGGAAAGGATACCCAGCTTGAACACAGTAAGGCAAAGGCCTAATGTGAACACAACAATACTCAACAAACGGGACAGAGTTCCCAAGAGCAATTAACAAGACTACCATGAGGTATATCCATCAATGGAGAGGACATTTAAGCCTAGTCTCAAGGACTAGGAGCAAGTATAGACGGTCTACCCAACGACGAGAGACGTTATAACCCAAGAAGGGAATAGCTTAAATACAATACCACAAGGCGGTATAGTGATAACATATCATGAACATTAGCCGAATATAACGGCCTAACCTAACAACACCCAGGAGCGATCCTTGAAGGGTGTCTGAGTTAACAATAGATGGACAAAGCGTCATGATAAGAGCACGGGAACTAGAATGAACACTCGGTGGTTAAGACACCGAAGGGATTTCACTCAATAGGAAATACCCTAAACTACGAGAAGGCACTGTTTAGCACCAGATTGCCAAAAGGGTCTCCTATGAACGGAAGCGGGATGTCACGACTTGCCATGGAGCCCAGTAATACCTCCAACCTATGGGGTATACAAGGAGTGGAAACATGTATAAGCAGCTTGCAAAGAGCATAGCTCGCAGCAATTGGGCTTAAAAGCCATAAACCGACTACGTTATGTAACTTAAACGGTTGCAAAGCCAACACCATTTGATAACAAGACTTGCAAGAGATATTGTCTCATACGACAAGAAATCAACAACTGGACCATCAATTCAAACCCAACATTCTGAGTGGCTTGGAGTAATGGTCAACTCAGTCACTATCACTAGAGCATCAGTCTAGTATACAGTTGACAAGCTTTAACTACCTTCATGCCTTCTGTAGCAATGATAACACAGAGGCATAGAAATCGTAATAGTGCCAACATTGGCCTAGTCCACACTTGGACCCTACGGGAAACTCGAGGAAAGCTACCTCTCAATAACCGAAGACCACCAATGTGGTGAAGATGTGAACCCTTAGAAAGGCCTCATCTATTATAACAGTAAAGCCTACGTTTATGGACATGGCCAAGGGGCGACGGAATAAGAAATGAGATTTCTAAACCATTACGACTCAAAGGAGTAGGTATACTCCATATGCACCCAAGCATGTGGTGAACCATTATATAATTACCAACATGGTAAATCCTGTCATAAGACCTATGAGTGGTAACTAACCTCTCAACAAGAACCTTCATCTACCAATGATAGAATACTCTTCGAATAGAGAACGGGACTAGAAAACCCTTGAAGTTTCTTAGGATGTCCCGACGATATACACATAAAAGTGAAACTGCATAGCTAGAGCCTATAACCGATGCTCAGCGCAGGAAGACAGTAATTGTCAAGAACAACCAATGTGAAGGCACATTGGACACCACGAATGATCAGCGCTCAAGAGAGCTTGTAACCCGATAAATTACTTCATCCATCATCAACCAAGATACTTGGTAAATTGTATCACAAATGATGATAGAATGTGAGGTAAGCTAACCTACACATAAAACCCAAGTTCCACATTGGGAAGATAATAAGATTGCGGTATGCTACGACAACCGTCATACACACAAACACAGGAAACTCCTAGTGTATTTACACCATAAGGAAATGGTGCCAATGACAATGGCAACAAGTGAAGAGGAACTACCACAGTAACAGGAACAGTAAAAACAATGTTGTACAATGAGTAAGAACACGGTGCGCAACAAGCGACCGCTATGAGGAAGTAGCAGATAATGACACGGAGTATAAGTATGAGAAGACAAGCAGAAATATTCATTCTATCACATAAGTGACTTGCGGTCAAGCGTTTACGCCTCTGCACTCTGTATGACTGAGTGTTTTGGTATTGCACTTGTGAAGTAATGATCTAATGGGATAGCTAGGAATATGGAGAATGTAAATCGTAGTAAACCCTTCTTTTCACCAACAAACATGGCACAAGCCAATTAAGCAAGCTTAGCAACAAACCGTGCGGCCTAAGGCCAAAGAAGCACGAAGAGTGTGAAACACACTAATAATCACAAATGTGAATTCCAATGGAATAAAGGGTGAAAAGAGACTTAAGAAAGTCACTAGGACCAACGTATAGAGAATGCAAGGTCACACAAGTGAAGAACACTTGTACTGAACCAGAAGAACTGGTATAATTCAGAAGCTATCGACAACAGAGGAAGCACTACAACTAAGTAGTGACTTAACCTCGCCCGACAATAAGTCGAAGGAACTTAGTGAATAATCATGGGAGCACGAATAGTTTACATAATAGATTGCCAGAGAGCAGGTTATAAATCTTAAACTCATTGAGTTCAAACATCGGTGAAAGAATATACCACACTGTTAGTAAACCTTATTCCCACAACGAAGGGATAAAGGGGATGAGTAGCACATTTGGAATAACCAAAGAGCAATAAAGTACTAAGATTATCAGGGTCGCGCAGCAGAAGCTAGTGGGCCCTAGCTAGGAGATAATATACCTAGTAAGCATAATAGAAGGGCTATTAATGCCTTGAAGCCTAATAGGCTAGAACCGAATTAATGATGAGTTACATAAACTCATATAGAAATCCTTGGTGCAAAGACTAAACCATTGGTATGGTTAAGACCCTTTGACCAGAGCATATTGTATAGTATACCGTAGTGAAGCTAAACGCTTCAGATTGCCCAAATCGAGTAAACCAATGTTTAATAATAATAACATATGGTAGATTACGTGGGCGTAATCCCTTTTAAGGGGGGTAGAGTGAAAATCGCACAATGTGAATTTTATAAATAAAACACATAAACTATATGTGCATAGCACAAATGAGAATCGAATTGATGATTGATGCCTATGTTAAATAAACATAAGTATTCATTCATATTGAAATTGTGGTAAGTAAGCATGAGAGATGCAAATACCATAGGATGGATATACCTACCTTGTAACACCATGTAAGAGTATTAGTAAAAGAAAAGTAACGAGTAGTGGACGGAGCTCCACAAGTATTGTAGCCTTTGAAGAAGTAGTACGAAATGAATAAGAGTAGTTGAGGAATGAATTCTAAGAGTAGTGTATTTGTAAGTAAGTCATTGGAAGTAAATGGAGAACAACTAAATTCTACAAGTATGGTAATCCCTAATTAGAATATTTGAAACGATGGAGAGTAATGGATGGAAGTAGTGAAGGTTGATGAAATGAGCACTTAGGTAGTGAATCTCGAAGAAAAGAATTTGGAAGTAGAATAATGATAGAGGGACCGAATTCCATCCTTTGGAGATGTATGAATGACTAAGAAGGGTAAAATATAAAACATGAAAATAATTGAATTATTTGTTTGTTTGAAACTGATGTGGGAAGTCGAACTTGATCCTGGTCAGATCAAGGGAAACCGAACACAAATTGGGGTGGAAAGTTAGTTCAACACTGGTGCTGATCACATCAGGGTCGAACGATTCTCGAAGCTCCCCTCAAGTGGTCACAAGAATCACGCATAGGATAGAAGCAATGAATATAAATTGGAATTTGGAGTTGTGTGCTTTAGAAAAATTTCTAAGTAGTAGTTGCGAAAGAATTTTCTTAGCTTGGAGATGAAGGATTTGTTAGAAGCATATACCGGAGAAGGTAGTAGTGTATCATGTTGTATTATTCCAAGGGCAGCGGGACATAGAGGAGTCCTGTGTCTAGATGACCGGAGTGCCTGCGGGATTGTAATGTGTATTGCATTGCTTTGGGGATAGCTTTGCACTGTATGCATGTTTAGATTTTGTAATAAGGAACTGGATGGCTGGTAGTAATGTGGATTTGAGTAAGTATTGTACATTGGTAAGGTATGGAGAGTAGAAACCTGGAGTAATGGATTTAGGAATTGTAAGGAGGATGAATGTACGGCTTTTGGCATAGACAAGTATGAATGAGCAAGTATCGTAATCCTATAACCTTGAGCAACTTTGAGGACAAAGTTCTTAAGGGGGGTAGATTGAAATACCCCGAACTTAAATATAGTGATTAAGACTATTCTAATCCTTATTTAAGAGCCTAATAATGATTAAGAAATATTGGTAAGGGAAAATAAATCCAAAAGAAATAAGGAAACACTTAAAAAGCGAAAACGCTAAATAAGCGTTAAATAACCATAGGAGGTATGAGACCTCGGTTAGCGTATTATGTGGATTCCTAGGGTTTAATAAGACCAAAATAATATATGGGAACAACTCCCGAAGAAAATGGAACCAAATAATATTAAAACGCTAATAGAGCTTTAGCGCACGTTTTTCGAGAAAACTCGAAAACGTGATTTTAAGTAGTCAAATGAAACCATAAAAATTATAAATCATTAAATAATAATTATAAGCATTAACGGAAGCTTAATAACCAATAAAAATAAAGAAAAGAAAATTCCGGAAAACGGGCCCGGTTAGTGAATAGTACCAAAACCGGGTTAAATAACGAGCGTTTTCTGTAAAAGACGAAAAACGCTCCAGCTAGCATAACAGTAGGGGACCGGTTTTAATGGGTTAAATAATCCCCCACACACACATGTAACTAGTTAACAAATAAAGAGAATCAAAAAGCAAAAGAGTAAAGTAAAAAGCTACTTTACACTCTCTCTCCTCTTATTCTCTCATTTCCTTATTCTCTCTTCAATTCCCTTCCCTCTCTCACGATGGAATCCCCCTCTCTGCAGCACACTCCTCTCCTTCCTCCCTTCTCTGATTTGCAGCCGATTTTGGAAGCTCCTCCATAGCTTCCATGGCTTCCCCTCTTTCTTTTCATGCTCTAGCTCCATTTGAGCTCCAAATGTAAAATAAAATACATATTTGAACTCCCCTCTTCAAGCTCTACATTCCTATCTTTTCAAAATCCGAAAATGAGCAACTTCATCTCCATGGGTTTTGGGCATTTGAAGAATAAATGACACCATTTTGAAGCATGGAGTCTCCTCTTCCTCCTAAGGTAAAAAGTTTCAAGAAAAATCCATCTTTTCTTCATTCTCTAGAGTGGCCGATTTTTCCCCTTCTTGTAATTCCTTGTTTCCTTCTTTGTTTGAGCTTGGTTCAACTCTCTAATGGTGGAGGAACTCTCCTTTGTATTCAAGGCTCGAATACCTCTCTTAAAAGCTCCAAGGTAAAAACCCTAACTAATGGTAATTTAAACCCTTCATTGAATTAGTGAAATTTTAAGAGATTAGAAGTTTAATTATATTCTCTTTATGTAATTTGGGTGTTGGGATGGAGTTTGGCAACTCCATCCCCCACATGGCCGATTTTTGCAAGAAAAAGAGAAGGAGAATAATTGGAAAAGAAATGAAGGGAATATAAGCTCAAGGTAAGAGCTCTTCCTTAATGCTAAGTTTTAATGCATTAGAATAATGGGAATGGGTGAACCAATTTAAAGAAACCAAAATGATGTATTAGAATTGTAGTTGTGAAAGTTTGGGTATTTGTGGACAAGTATGTGGATCGTAGGCCTTAGAGCCAAAGAATTGTGTATGTGTATTGATATTGTGTTTTGAGGAAGTAATGATGTATTAAGATTGCTTTGTATTGCTGGTAGGACCCTTGTATGGGTGTGGCTAGAATAGGAATGATTTTGGTGATAATGGGTATGTGTGGATAAGTGAGAATTGTAGGTGAACTATGGCAAAATTTTAGTAGGAATATGTACATTTATGGATGACTTGGTGAATGGGAGAACCAAGGTGTGTATGGGGGGATAGTAGAGATGTTTAATGACCATGGAATGGTGATAGTGGTATGTGAATAGGAGAGTATAAAATCTGTAGCAAGAAGTATTGGATTTCATTGGAGGAACTAGGAAGAATTAGAGTACAAGACTTAGTAAAGTGAATGTCGGACTCGGGTATAGATGTGTAATTGCTTGGAAATGTATTTGGGATGCTAGGAGTGACATTGGTAGAGGAAGTATTGAATGGTAGGAGTTGGGTTAAAAATCTGTAGCATAAGTAAAACAAAAACTGTTACATTTGTGGGAAAAGAAGTGAGGAAATTGTGTAAGTTGATTGATGGATTTAGTAATGGGATTGGTGGATGGATTGAGGTATATTAGGAAGCCTAAATGGCACTAAAACATGTGGGATTACATGTAGGAAGATTGAGGAAGTAATGGGTAAGAAGAGGGGCTGAAAACAGAAATAAAAATGCAAATACTGGGCCGGACCGACCTTGGGACCGGACTTGCAAGGTCGGTCGAGCCCAGATCTACAAAGAGCGGAACCTTCTGGAATGGACTGACCTTGGGACCGGACATGCAAGGTCGGCCAGAAGAATTTCCTGTCATGTAACTTACTGGAATGGACCGACCTTGGGACCGGACTTGCAAGGTCGGTCGGCCCAGAAATTTTCCCAGCGTATTGTCCTACTGACTTCGACCGACCTTGGGACCGGACTTGTAAGGTCGGTCGAGTCATACAAAAAAATTAAATTAAATTATAACAATATATATATAAATAATATATAAATATATATATATAATATATATATATATATATATATGTATACCCACATATACATATGTACGTATATGTAAGTAAACCAGTGTTAAGTAAAGAAACAAACTTAAAGAAAGTAAACAATGTGTAAGTATAAGAACTCCAAAGACTTAGTGAGTATGAGTTAGGAAACTTAAGGGTAATCGAGTTAAGTTAATGATAGTTAGATTAATCACTCGATTGTATGTATACCATAGGATTCGAATTGTGAACATCGGAGGAACGTCGGATACAAGTACAACGGTGAACGGTATGATTTCTTCATGCCCTGTATCCTAATCTGGTTACCCCGATTTGTGTACTTATTTGATCGCCTAAATAAGATAAATGCATGAATCGGACTATTTTGCACTTATCTATGCTTGACTTATGTTGTTCTTGATATTTATTGTCTTGAACACTAGTTTGTAAAATTCTTGAAACATATGAATGATGATGAAGTGTATTTGTACCCTGCATTGTACTTGTATATTGTATTACATTTCGTATGGAGGTATATATGAGCATGTATTTGTGTATGTGGCTTGAATGAATGACTCATACTAATTCCTAACTACCTTACTCCTAACTTAAGTGAGTAAATTGGAATGAGTAGAAGTCCGATATAGCTTCGGCCACGCGTGAGGATAAGGAGACACAAGAGGTTGGATCCGATTCCTGACTCTTAAACTGGTCCGGCCCAAACCCCTTAAATGGGTAGCATCCCGGATTGGTGAGTCAAGTAAATCCCGGTGGTGGGACGGAGTAGTCCCCGGGCCGGAGGTCCCGACGACTTAAATGATTAAGAGTAAGAGTAAGTAAGTAAGTATGTATGAGTATGAGTATGTATGCGTAAGTACTATGGAACGAGTAAAAGAGTAATCTCACCCGATTAACCCGGGTGGACCAACATGAGCTAACAAGTATGGTGGATTGTGTATGTATTGCGTATGTACCGTATATGTATTGTGTATTGCGGATTTCAGAAAGTAAGTATGTATCTGACGGCTTGTATGATTTACCATGTATGTATTGAAGAGTATGCATTGAAGTGTATGTATGTATTCATTGTGTAATGTATTGTAACATTGTGTATAAGAGCATGTATGCATGTATGTTTGAATGAAATCAATCGCATGTATTCGACCAAGTGGTCGGCGTACCCTCACTAGTACGCGGGGTATGGTTATCATGCTCAGCGAAAGCTGACCCCCTCGGGGGAACGTAGTAGTGTGCAGGTACCCGAAGAGATATGGTCAAGGCCCGAGACCGGTGACTACATTTGGATAGTTAGTAGTAGAATGTAGAGGTGTACTAAGTAGCACACCCTACACCTAGGGAGCAAGTAGTGTGAGGAATGGGTAGTAGTTAGACTCTTAATGAGTATGTATGGAATTGAAAGAGGTATTCTATTGTATAAGGATCTTAGCAAACTCGGTATATTAACATGTATTGAACTTATGGAGTATTGTATTGAATGGGAAGTTGTAATACCTAATTGGTAATTGTAGTGAAGCTTGTATTTGTGTAGCACTCGGATATTCCGGTCCATCAGACCGATGCTGTATGTAGAAGTAGTAGCCTTGTTAGTCACGTGGGTGACTAACGCATTGTATCACCCACTGTATGTAAGTAAGTGTCCGCTGCGTGACTCGGAAGCACGAGGAGATTGGACGGTAATGATTGTATTAATGGTAGGGGTGTTACAAAAAGTGGTATCAGAGCGAAGTATCGCTCTGATGACTGGAAATACCGAGTCTAGAAAGTACCGAGTTAGGATTTAGAAGCTTAGGGCTAAGGGTTGAGTGATAGCATTAGAGATATGCTAGTTAGGAACTCCCGGTGAGTACCGGATACCTACAACACCAGTCCCGCCCACCGCATCCCCATTGTATAACTTGGGAAAGGACGCCAGAGAGAGGAAAAGCCCTCTCATACTCGGGAAAACCCGATCTGGCAGTAATGAGATATTCCTACAAGAGGAAAGAACCTGACACATAGTAGATTCCAAGAAATGGAAGACCCGGAGATGGATTCCGGATGAACAACAATACCCGCACTTAATAGCGGTGGAATAAGCACTCCAACCACAAGGAGGCTACAACTTACAACAGCATGGGGCGACATGCTTAGCAGTCGCAGAACCTAACTAAACAACCACAGCAGGAAAAGAAGCACTAACCGTGCAACGAAATGGAAAAGGAGCAGTAATGAAACCCGAGACACAAGTCTACGGGACAGCAGTAGCTAAATAATACCACCAATGGTATACCAACTGACTAAGGACATAGTCTGGAGTGATTAACTCCAAACTACAACGCCAAGAGGTTACAACACCTGGCCGACATAACTTGCACAGCTACGAGGATATCCACGGGATATGCACCGATAGGACTACAAGGGTAGTGCCTAAACCATTTAAAGCTCAATCGCCACGGCAAACCAGTGGAAACGAGCAACAAGGGAAAACACACACCAAATAAGTAAGGATCTTTAAGGATTGGAGAAGTACCCTGATCAAGACAACCATGTCAAGATCAATGAGAAGCTACTTATAGGAATCGAGTATCTCAAACATAGATCAATGTGATCAGGGGAAGAGTCAACAAGACAATTAAATACAAGTGGAAACCCTGCCGTGACCGGTATAGGTTTACCCAAAAACCACCAGTACCACGCACTTGCCACGGCAAGTGCAAGTAAGGACAGAAACATGTAGAGAAACCCTAACACACCACAAGTACGTAGTAATGTACTGTGGCCGTAATAGAACAACTACTGGATCACACACCCTAAGAACTGAAAGAATGGAACCTTGGAAAGGCCTGATGGCCCGACCATTGTACAAAGGATACACTAGTCAGCGGAAAGCTGGACTTGGTCAAGATTTCGAACATGGCTATGCCATGAAGAACCGCTTTTAACACCGAACTATTATTTTTCAAAACCAAGTTTTCTTTCAAAACCGCAAACCTTCTTTTAAACCTTGGATTTTAAAACCAAACCAACAGAATTACGGTGAGTATCATGAATGATACAAGAGGAGTTGACAATAGAATACTTCACCTAGGCGTGTGACGAGCACTACGAGTGTACCCAATTACGGGATGTGGGACAACCGCACTCCGAAGGAGCTTGTGGGCCTGACAGATAGTCGGGTAAGTGGTAACGTATCAGTAAGGTACCCCACGTATGTATACATGTGGTGTACGAAACACGGGAAGTAGTCAACTCCGTTCAACGGACCATCAGTAAGTTCAAACCAGAACAGCTGGACACCTCAGACGATCAAGTGCAAAGGAACTTAGAGAAGTCATCTGAAAGTAAGGAATAAGAACTAGAAAGTGCAAAGTGCACAATTAACAAGCATAGACATTGGATATGTCTCAAATAATTCAAGCAACTACCTGGCAGCTGGAAAGGATACCCAGCTTGAACACAGTAAGGCAAAGGCCTAATGTGAACACAACAATACTCAACAAACGGGACAGAGTTCCCAAGAGCAATTAACAAGACTACCATGAGGTATAATCCATCAATGGAGAGGACATTTAAGCCTAGTCTCAAGGACTAGGAGCATGTATAGACGGTCTACCCAACGACGGGAGACGTTATAACCCAAGAAGGGAATAGCTTAAATACAATACCACAAGGCGGTATAGTGATAACATATCATGAACATTAGCCGAATATAACGGCCTAACCTAAAAACACCCAGGAGCGATCCTTGAAGGGTGTCTGAGTTAACAATAGATGGACAAAGCGTCATGATAAGAGCACGGGAACTAGAACGAACACTCGGTTAAGACACCGAAGGGATTTCACTCAATAGGAAATACCCAAAACTACGAGAAGGCACTGTTTAGCACCAGATTGCTAAAAGGGTCTCCTATGAATGGAAGCGGGATGTCATGACTTGCCATGGAGCCCAGTAATACCTCCAACCTATGGGGTATACAAGGAGTGGAAACATGTATAAGCAGCTTGCAAAGAGCATAGCTCGCAGCAATTGGGCTTAAAAGCCATAAACCGACTACGTTATGTAACTTAAACGGTTGCAAAGCCAACACCATTTGATAACAAGACTTGCAAGAGATATTGTCTCATATGACAAGAAATCAACAACTGGACCATCAATTCAAACCCAACATTCTGAGTGGCTTGGAGTAATGGTCAACTCAGCGTCACTGTCACTAGAGCATCATTCTAGTATACAGTTGACAAGCTTTAACTACCTTCATGCCTTCTGTAGCAATGATAACACAGAGGCATAGAAATCATAATAGTGCCAACATTGGCCTAGTCCACACTTGGACCCTACGGGAAACTCGAGGAAAGCTACCTCTCAATAACCGAAGACCAAATGTGGTGAAGATTGAACCCTTAGAAAGGCCTCATCTATTATAACAGTAAAGCCTACGTTTATGGACATGGCCAAGGGGCGACGGAATAAGGAAATGAGATTTCCAAACCATTACGACTCAAAGGAGTAGGTATACTCCATATGCACCCAAGCATGTGGTGAACCATTATATAAATACCAACATGGTAAATCCTGTCATAAGACCTATGAGTGGTAACTAACCTCTCAATAAGAACCTTCATCTACCAATGATAGAATACTCTTCGAATAGAGAACGGGACCAGAAAACCCTTGAAGTTTCTTGGGATGTCCCGACGATATACACATAAAAGTGAAACTGCATTGCTAGAGCCTATAACCAATGCTCAGCACAGGAAGACAGTAATTGTCAAGAACAACCAATGTGAAGGCACATTGGACACCACGAATGATCAGCGCTCAAGAGAGCTTGTAACCCGATAAATTACTTCATCCATCATCAACCAAGATACTTGGTAAATTGTATCACAAATGATGATAGAATGTGAGGTAAGCTAACCTACACATAAAACCCAAGTTCCACATTGGGAAGATAATAAGATTGCGGTATGCAACGACAACCGTCATACACACAAACATAGGAAACTCCTAGTGTATTTACACCATAAGGAAATGGTGCCAATGACAATGGCAATAAGTGAAGAGGAACTACCACAGTAACAGGAACAGTAAAAACAATGTTGTACAATGAGTAAGAACACGGTGCGCAACAAGCGACCGCTATGAGGAAGTAGCAGATAATGACACGGAGTATAAGTATGAGAAGACAAGCAGAAATATTCATTCTATCACATAAGTGACTTGCGGTCAAGCGTTTACCTCTGCACTCTGTATGACTGAGTGTTTTGGTATTGCACTTGTGAAGTAATGATCTAATGGGATAGCTAGGAATATGGAGAATGTAAATCGTAGTAAACCCTTCTTTTCACCAACAAACATGGCACAAGCCAATTAAGCAAGCTTAGCAACAAACCGTGCGGCCTAAGGCCAAAGAAGCACGAAGAGTGTGAAACACACTAATAATCACAAATGTGAATTCCAATGGAATAAAGGGTGAAAAGAGACTTAAGAAAGTCACTAGGACCAACGCATAGAGAATGCAAGGTCACACAAGTGAAGAACACTTGTACTGAACCAGAAGAACTGGTATAATTCAGAAGCTATCGACAACAGAGGAAGCACTACAACTAAGTAGTGACTTAACCTCGCCCGACAATAAGTCGAAGGAACTTAGTGAATAATCATGGGAGCACGAATAGTACATAATAGATTGCCAGAGAGCAGGTTATAAATCTTAAACTCATTGAGTTCAAACAGCGGTGAAAGAATATACCACACTGTTAGTAAACCTTATTCCCACAACGAAGGGATAAAAGGGCGATGAGTAGCACATTTGGAATAACCAAAGAGCAATAAAGTACTAAGATTATCAGGGTCGCGCAGTAGAAGCTAGTGGGCCCTAGCTAGGAGATAATATACCTAGTAAGCATAATATAAGGGCTATTAATGCCTTGAAGCCTAATAGGCTAGAACCGAATTAATGATGAGTTACATAAACTCATATAGAAATCCTTGGTGCAAAGACTAAACCATTGGTATGGTTAAGACCCTTTGACCAGAGCATATTGTATAGTATACCGTAGTGAAGCTAAACGCTTCAGATTGCCCAAATCGAGTAAACCAATGTTTAATAATAATAACATATGGTAGATTACGTGGGCGTAATCCCTTTTAAGGGGGGTAGAGTGAAAATCGCACAATGTGAATTTTATAAATAAAACACATAAACTATATGTGCATAGCACAAATGAGAATCGAATTGATGATTGATGCCTATGTTAAATAAACATAAGTATTCATTCATATTGAAATTGTGGTAAGTAAGCATGAGAGATGCAAATACCATAGGATGGATATACCTACCTTGTAACACCATGTAAGAGTATTAGTAAAAGAAAAGTAACGAGTAGTGGACGGAGCTCCACAAGTATTGTAGCCTTTGAAGAAGTAGTACGAAATGAATAAGAGTAGTTGAGGAATGAATTCTAAGAGTAGTGTATTTGTAAGTAAGTCATTGGAAGTAAATGGAGAACAACTAAATTCTACAAGTATGGTAATCCCTAATTAGAATATTTGAAACGATGGAGAGTAATGGATGGAAGTAGTGAAGGTTGATGAAATGAGCACTTAGGTAGTGAATCTCGAAGAAAAGAATTTGGAAGTAGAATAAGGATGATAGAGGGACCGAATTCCATCCTTTGGAGATGTATGAATGACTAAGAAGGGTAAAAATATAAAACACGAAAATAATTGAATTATTTGTTTATTTGAAACTGATGTGGGAATTCGAACTTGATCCTGATCAGATCAAGGGAAACCGAACACAAATTGGGGTGGAAAGTTAGTTCAACACTGGTGCTGATCACATCAGGGTCGAACGATTCTCGAAGCTCCCCTCAAGTGGTCACAAGAATCACGCATAGGATAGAAGCAATGAATATAAATTGGAATTTGGAGTTGTGTGCTTTAGAAAAATTTCTAAGTAGTAGTTGCGAAAGAATTTTCTTAGCTTGGAGATGAAGGATTTGTTAGAAGCATATACCGGAGAAGGTAGTAGTGTATCATGTTGTATTATTCCAAGGGCAGCGGGACATAGAGGAGTCCTGTGTCTAGATGACCGGAGTGCCCGCGGGATTGTAATGTGTATTGCATTACTTTGGGGATAGCTTTGCACTGTATGCATGTTTAGATTTTGTAATAAGGAACTGGATGGCTGGTAGTAATGTGGATTTGAGTAAGTATTGTACATTGGTAAGGTATGGAGAGTAGAAACCTGGAGTAATGGATTTAGGAATTGTAAGGAGGATGAATGTACGGCTTTTGGCATAGACAAGTATGAATGAGCAAGTATCGTAATCCTATAACCTTGAGCAACTTTGAGGACAAAGTTCTTAAGGGGGGTAGATTGAAATACCCCGAACTTAAATATAGTGATTAAGACTATTCTAATCCTTATTTAAGAGCCTAATAATGATTAAGAAATATTGGTAAGGGAAAATAAATCCAAAAGAAATAAGGAAACACTTAAAAAGCGAAAACGCTAAATAAGCGTTAAATAACCATAGGAGGTATGAGACCTCGGTTAGCGTATTATGTGGATTCCTAGGGTTTAATAAGACCAAAATAATATATGGGAACAACTCCCGAAGAAAATGGAACCAAATAATGTATTAAAACGCTAATAGAGCTTTAGCGCACGTTTTTCGAGAAAACTCGAAAACGTGATTTTAAGTAGTCAAATGAAACCATGAAAATTATAAATCATTAAATAATAATTAATAAGAATTAACGGAAGCTTAATAACCAATAAAAATAAAGAAAAGAGAAAATTCCGGAAAACGGGCCCGGTTAGTGAATAGTACCAAAACCGGGTAAAATAACGAGCGTTTTCTGTAAAAGATGAAAAACGCTCCAGCTAGCATAACAGTAGGGGACCGGTTTTGATGGGTTAAATAATCCCTCACACACACATGTAAGTAGTTAACAAATAAAGAGAATCAAAAAGCAAAAGAGTAAAGTAAAAAGCTACTTTACACTCTCTCTCCTCTTATTCTCTCATTTCCCTATTCTCTCTTCAATTCCCTTCCCTCTCTCGCGATGGAATCCCCCTCTATGCAGCACACTCCTCTCCTTCCTTTCTTCTCTGATTTGCAGCCGATTTTGGAAGCTCCTCCATAGCTTCCATGACTTCCCCTCTTTCTTTTCATGCTCTAGCTCCATTTGAGCTCCAAATGTAAAATAAAATACATATTTGAACTCCCCTTTTCAAGCTCTACATTCCTATCTTTTCAAAATCCAAAAATGAGCAACTTCATCTCCATGGGTTTTGGGCATTTGAAGAATAAATGACACCATTTCGAAGCATGGAGTCTCCTCTTCCTCCTAAGGTAAAAAGTTTCAAGAAAAATCCATCTTTTCTTCATTCTCCAGAGTGGCCGATGTTTTCCCCTTCTTGTAATGCCTTGTTTCCTTCTTTGTTTGAGCTTGGTTCAACTCTCCAATGGTGGAGGAACTCTCCTTTGTATTCAAGGCTCGAAAACCTCTCTTTAAAGCTCCAAGGTAAAAACCCTAACTAATGGTAATTTAAACCCTTCATTGAATTAGTGAAATTTTAAGAGATTAGAAGTTTAATTATAGTCTCTTTATGTAATTTGGGTGTTTGGATGGAGTTTGGCAACTCCATCCCCCACATGGCCGATTTTCGCAAGAAAAAGAGAAGTTGAAGAATTGGAAAAGAAATGAAGGGAATATAAGCTCAAGGTAAGAGCTCTTCCTTAATGCTAAGTTTTAATGCATTAGAATAATGGGAATGGGTGAACCAATTTAAAGAAACCAAAATGATGTATTAGAATTGTAGTTGTGAAAGTTTGGGTATTTGTGGACAAGTATGTGGATCGTAGGCCTTAGAGCCAAAGAATTGTGTATGTGTATTGATATTGTGTTTTGAGGAAGTAATGATGTATTAAGATTGCTTTATATTGCTGGTAGGACCCTTGTATGGGTGTGGCTAGAATAGGAATGATTTTGGTGATAATGGGTATGTGTGGATAAGTGAGAATTGTAGGTGAACTATGGCAAAATTTTAGTAGGAATATGTACATTTATGGATGACTTGGTGAATGGGAGAACCAAGGTGTGTATGGGGGATAGTAGAGATGTTTAATGACCATGGAATGGTGATAGTGGTATGTGAATAGGAGAGTATAAAATCTGTAGCAAGAAGTATTGGATTTCATTGGAGGAACTAGGAAGAATTAGAGTACAAGACTTAGTAAAGTGAATGTCGGACTCGGGTATAGATGTGTAATTGCTTGGAAATGTATTTGGGATGCTAGGAGTGACGTTGGTAGAGGAAGTATTGAATGGTAGGAGTTGGGTTAAAAATCTGTAGCATAAGTAAAACAAAAACTGTTACATTTGTGGGAAAAGAAGTGAGGAAATTGTGTAAGTTGATTGATGGATTTAGTATTGGGATTGGTGGATGGATTGAGGTATATTAGGAAGCCTAAATGGCACTAAAACATGTGGGATTACATGTAGGAAGATTGAGGAAGTAATGGGTAAGAAGAGGGGCTGAAAACAGAAATAAAAATGCAAATACTGGGCCGGACCGACCTTGGGACCGGACTTGCAAGGTCGGTCGAGCCCAGATCTACAAATAGCGGAACCTTCTGGAATGGACTGACCTTGGGACCGGACATGCAAGGTCGGTCGGCCAGAAGAATTTCCTGTCATGTAACTTACTGGAATGGACCGACCTTGGGACCGGACTTGCAAGGTCGGTCGGCCCTGAAATTTTCCCAGCGTATTGTCCTACTGACTTCGACCGACCTTGGGACCGGACTTGTAAGGTCGGTCGAGTCATACCAAAAATTTTTTTTAATTAAATTATAACAATATATATATATGTATACCCACATTTACATATGTACGTATATGTAAGTAAACCAGTGTTAAGTAAGGAAACAAACTTAAAGAAAGTAAACAATGTGTAAGTATAAGAACTCCAAAGACTTAGTGAGTATGAGTTAGGAAACTTAAGGGTAATCGAGTTAAGTTAATGATAGTTAGATTAATCACTCGATTGTATGTATACCATAGGATTCGAATTGTGAACATCGGAGGAACATCGGATACAAGTACAACGGTGAACGGTATGATTACTTCATGCGCTGTATCCTAATCTGGTTACCCCGATTTGTGTGCTTATTTGATCGCCTAAATAAGATAAATGCATGAATCGGACTATTTTGCACTTATCTATGCTTGACTTATGTTGTTCTTGATATTTATTGTCTTGAACACTAGTTTGTATAATTCATGAAACATATGAATGATGATGAAGTGTATTTGTACCCTGCATTGTACTTGTATATTGTATTACATTTCGTATGGAGGTATATATGATCATGTATTTGTGTATGTGGCTTGAATGAATGACTCCTACTAATTCCTAACTACCTAACTCCTAACTTAAGTGAGTAAATTGGAATGAGTAGAAGTCCGATATAGCTTCGGCCACGCGTGAGGATGAGGAGACACAAGAGGTTGGATCCGATTCCTGACTCTTAAACTGGTCCGCGGCCCAAACCCCTTAAATGGGTATCATCCCGGATTGGTGAGTCAAGTAAATCCCGGTGGTGGGACGGAGTAGTCCCCGGGCCGGAGGTCCCGACGACTTAACATGAGTAAGAGTAAGTAAGTAAGTATGTATGAGTATGAGTATGTATGCATAAGTACTGTGGAATGTGTAAAAGAGTAATCTTCACCCGATTAACCCGGGTGGACCAACATGAGCTAACAAGTATGGTGAATTGTGTATGTATTGCGTATGTACCGTATATGTATTGTGTATTGCGGATTTCGGAAAGGTAAGTATGTATCTGACGGCTTGTATGATTTACCATGTATGTATTGAAGAGTATGCATTGAAGTGTATGTATGTATTCATTGTGTAATGTATTGTAACATTGTGTATAAGAGCATGTATGCATGTATGTTTGAATGAAATCAATCGCATGTATTCGACCAAGTGGTCGGCGTACCCTCACTATTACGCGGGGTATGCGGTTATCATGCTCAGCGAAAGCTGACCCCCTCGGGGGAACGTTTTTAGTGTGCAGGTACCCGAAGAGGATATGGTCAAGGCCCGAGACCGGTGACTACATTTGGATAGTTAGTAGTAGAATGTAGAGGTGTACTAAGTAGCACACCCCCTACACCTAGGGAGCAAGTAGTTTGTGAGGAATGGGTAGTAGTTAGACTCTTAATGAGTATGTATGGAATTGAAAGAGGTATTCTATTGTATAAGGATCTTAGCAAACTCGGTATATTAACATGTATTGAACTTATGGAGTATTGTATTGAATGGGAAGTTGTAATACCTAATTGGTAATTGTAGTGAAGCTTGTATTTGTGTAGCACTCGGATATTCCGGTCCATCAGACCGATGTTGTATGTAGAAGTAGTAGCCTTGTTAGTCACGTGGGTGACTAACGGCATTGTATCACCCACTGTATGTAAGTAAGTGTCCGCTGCGTGACTCGGAAGCACGAGGAGATTGGACGGTAATGATTGTATTAATGGTAGGGGTGTTACAGTGACATTGATACCACACAGCGATATTTTTCCTCCATTCCCATAATTATGGAAGACCGTGTAGAAAACACCATCACGTGGAGCTGAAACCGGCATGAAACTACTACTTAAAAGGGTAAACTAACCATAAAGTACTTGGGCGTACTGCTTGCGGAGCGAGTGGGCCCATATTGCTTAGGTTTGACATACCTAGCAGGTTTGGGAAAACAAATTATGTGTTTACATCTCCCGATCAAACCGTATGTGAATATACATACACCTAACCAAGATAGGCAGTATAGCCAGAGTGGCTAAATCCCGACCCTAGAGAAAAGGGGTAATGTAATATGTAGCACATTAGTGCACGAATATTCCACATGAGTGGAACATCTTGAACTTATTACTTTAAGATGATATATTCATAGATTACGTGGGCGTAATCCCTTTTAAGGGGGGTAGAGCGATTTCACACGTTTAAAATATACTGTACGTAGGAGTACGTAGCGCATGGTACACATGCTGCAAATGATTATTTTTTATGTAGAGTACAAGTCTTATGATTGTATTATATTACTTGTTGTAATATTGTGATGTATTATATGTATGAACATATATATATTTTAGTTCGCATTAGTTATGGCAAATAGGAAAGGGAGAACAGATAGAGTGTTTTTACCCTAGTTCTGATTATTTACGCAAACATTGCAAACATTAGACAAATAAACGCCTAGCTTGTTAGCTCCGATGTGAGAGTTCAAGTAGGTCTATCTTGTAGCTCCGATGAGATCGGTACGAAACTGATTACTTTAAATGCGAGGAGTGAATCGGCATGAGACCGATGTGTAACCTAGTGGAAGTAATCCTCTAGAAGTAGTATGAATAATTATATGTCGAGAGAACTTGGTTCATGGTTAGGATACACGATCCTATATGCCGATGACTAGATTAATTACACTAGTTGACCTGTGTATCTATTGAACACAAGGTGGCAAATATCAAGAAGAAATAAGATTAGAAATAAATAATTAATTGATTGATTGAAATTGACGTGGGAAGTTGAACTTGATCCTGGTCCGATCAAGGGAAACCGAACACAAATTGAGGTGAGAGATAGTTCAACACTGACGCTGACCACGTCAGGGTTGAATGACTCTTGAAACTTCCTATAGGTGGACACAAATATGAATAGAAATTAGAATTTAGGGCGTCACTCAAAGAGCCGTGGACCATGGAGTCCTTCGTCATTAGACCGGTGTGTCTGCGAGTGATCACCCAAAGAGCCGTGGACCGCAGAGCCCTTTGTCATTAGACCAGTGTGTCTGTGGGTGTTAAGGGAACTTAGGTGATACTATCCAAAGAGCCATGGACCGTAGTGCCCTTCGTTATTAAACCGGTGTGTCCACGGGTAGTTGACGTTGGTTAGCATGGGGTTGGGGATCATCAAGTCCTTGTCTTTAAGACTGCTTCCCTATGATTTGCCATCATTAGATATATGTGCACACATACACGTGGAGTGATGTGTGGGTATCCTCGCGAGATACTAACATATAGATAGGGACGCGTGGAGTATCCCTTGCGAAACACCATTGAGTACTTCTGGTTGGATTTTGCACCTTGTCTAGTGCTGTGTATAAATGGATTTTGCACCTTGTCTAGTGCTATGTATGAATGAGTTTCGCACCTTGTTTAGTGCTGTGTATGAATGAATGTGTCATGATTTTTTACTATATGGAATGAGATTAATGCTGTATCAATTATGATACATATAGACTAGGTCTGAACCTAGTGGGATGTACTCCCTAGCGATGGTCTGTCGGTGATTACTTAGTGGAACTGGATTCCTTAGGTAAACTGATTATGAATAAGGACCTCGGGACGAAGCCTTGTTAAGGGGGTAGATTGAAATACCCCTAACCTTAAAAACATAATTAAATGATCTATTAATGATCTAAGAAGATTAATAATCATCTTAATACCATTGGGGAACAATCTGAGATCTTAACAAGGCAAAAACATGCCTTAAGATCGGTAAAGCCAAAAATGTGCTTTAAGACACCATAGAGATTGTATGACCTCAATTAGGATCCAAAGTGGATTCCTAAGTATTATAATTAATTAATGAACACTATAAAACTATTCTCAAAGGAAACCAAGCTCAAAAACATGTTCTAACATAAATTGTGCTTTAAAACTCCTAAAGCACGTTTTTGAGAAAATTGACTTTCTAAGTGGGTTTTGAGTGGTTTTAGGGGCTGGATTATACCTTGATATACAAATTTACTATAATTTACCACATTAGATGGTCTAATTCCAAGATTTTCAAAAAAATCACAAATATGACATTCATTTGTGAATAGTGACTGAAATAGTGCATTTTTAAGTAATGTTGACCAAGCTAAGTCAATGGCCAAGACTTGACCATCCTTATCTATATGGAGGTGGCATAATTTAAGGAGGAGGAAAGCACATTAATCTTAGGCAAAATATCTTGCCAATTTAGTGAATCATCACTTTACTATTCCATTTAATACTTTTCATTCCTTAAAACACAAAATCTTGCTTTCTATTTCCTCTTGTCCCATTCCAGCCGAGTACCTAGCTCTTCCAGACCCTCTAAAGCTGTGTTCTTGAGTAATCAAGGGAAATCTAACTTATTCCCACCTAAGGTAATGGTTTAAGGCATATTTTAGCTCTTTTTCTTCATCTCTTCATTACCTACACATGGAGCTAATGATACATCACTTTCCATGGCTCAATCTCAGTATTTTAAACCTTGATCAAAGGCTATTCTCGGCTGAAGCAACCCTTGGGACCAAAGTGGTCAAAATTTCCATTTTAAGGTAAAAACATACCTTAAGCAATTCCTTTCTTCATCCGGTTTTCTTGGTTTGATTTATATGAGTTTATACACTCATAATCTTCCTATTATCATGGTTGTTCAGTTTATTAACCCCTTGGAGCTAGAGTGGCCGAAAATAAGGAGAAAATTCATACTTTAAGGCATTTTGCCAAAGTAAAATCTATTACCATAGCACCTTGTTGTTGTCTAGCTATTCCCCATGTTTTAATGGTGATTTTAACACCCTATGGTGTTCTGTATTCAGGCCGAAAACACTTTGAGACAGCCTTTCCCTTTTAAGGTGATTTTTGCCTTAAATCTTACATTAATTTGTTCCTTATGGTTAGCTCATGCTTGGAGTATGACCATATCTTATTTTGGTGTATTAAACATGTTAAAGTGCTGGGTTGATTTTTCCTCCAAGCTGCCGTGAGGGTTTAAGGACATAAAGCACCTAAATCAAGGTATAAATACCTTAACCTTATGTTTATATGATTTTTAAGCTCATATAATATATGTGTCGTGAGTGGAGTAATTTAAATGGTTAATTTTAACCTAAGTGTGACCAGAAATGACTTAGATGAATATAATATATGTGTCGTGAGTGGAGTAATTTAAATGGTTAATTTTAACCTAAGTGTGACCAGAAATGACTTAGATGAATTAAGCTAGTCGTTTAAGTGATTTAATTAACATAATGGTCAAGTTATGACATTATGTGGAAGAATTAGTAATATTGGAGGAATTGGAGTAAGGACGAGAGTTTATAGTAATTTTTAAGCTATTTATGTGTAATTTTATGTTATAAAACAAAGTTGTAATAAGACCATGTCATTAGGCCATTTTAATTTAAGTTTAAAAGCTTATTTAATTTAATTTATGCTTATAGCATTAAAGTTGGGGTCAAACAGTAATTACTAGGAATATATGAAGCCATGGGCATAATAAATGGAATTTAGGGTTTTAAATGAATTTAAATAAAAATTATATCATTTTATAAAGTTTTGTGTCAACATTGTAAAAACAAGAAAGTATGGGGTATAGGTAGTAATTACCGAGAGTTTGGGCTCAAATGGGATTTAGAAGTCAAAGTTGACTATATAGGAGACTTTGACCAAGTTTTAAAAGTTTATGGAATTAAAATACTACCTTATATTAAGTTAGTTATTAAATTGCAAAAGATTTATAAGTATTGGGGTGAGATTGTAATTTCCAAAACTTTAGGGTACCAAATGGGGTTTAGAATAGACCTTGTGTTATTAGGAATTTTTAGGAGTTTAAGGTTAGGAATGATGTTTATATCATTGTTACATATGGGTAACATATGGGGTATAAACCGTAAATACTGAAAGTATAAGGTTAGGAATGATGTTTATAACCTTTTGGGTATAGTTTGGTAATTTTTGGAATTATATATGAGGTTTTATTAAAATATATGTATAATATATAGTTTTAGTGACATTAGGAAACTATATGTTATAAAAAGGGGAGATTTGGTAAATATAGAAAATTGAGTGGTAGGAATTAAGCTGGTCTGTTCGGCAATTATAAGGTATTATAACCATAGGTTATAATTATATTAAGGTTTAAAGATTATAATATAAGATATATATTATAAGTATAACAATGAAATATAATTTGGGGTTGATTTGTAAATTCTGGAAGTATAGTGAAATTAAATAAAAACCGACAATAGTATGGTTTGTTTGGTATTTTGTAACATTTTATAACTATAGATTATAAATGTTTTAATGACATAAATGTCATAACATATGTTATATAACTATAATATAACATTATAAAAAGGGTGTGGTGGATTTTGTAAATATTAAGGAACACAAGCGCTGTTCAGTAATAATAAGAATTTTAGAATGAAAATTTATAATATGGTTTTCAATGTTATAGAGGTTATAACATTTATAATATAAGAAATATTCATTAAAAGAGAATGAATACATTATAAAGAATTACCATATAATAAATGGTCCCATAACACACACACATATATATATATATAAAAATAAATATATGTTATGGAGTGAGAAATACAATATGGTTCAATAACCATATAATATCTTAATTAAAATGATATAAGATAAGAAGAAAAGAATTATAAACATTAGATAAGGAAATTCTAATGTTATGTTGTACATGAAATAATAAGAAGTTATATACTTCAAAGTATTTTCAAATATGAATTATACAACATTACACTGGGAAAAACTAACCTTAGGAAAATAAATACTAAGGTGAGATGTATAATATATGATTAAGATTATACATGAAATATAGTGATAAACTATATAATATACAAATGTGTATTTAATTACATGCGATAACAAACGTTTAAAGTTAAGTATATTAATATACACGACGTAACCATGCACGTAATATGGCGTTTTTCCTAATCCCGAGTTAAGCCGAAAACCTGACAAACGTTGTTAGTAAATAATGGGGAATGAACCGGGAGGGATTAGTGACGGTACGGGGTACCATAGAGTAATGTTGTTATACGGGATGCTACTCTGTAGCGTTATGTATTATTAGACTGTTAGAGACATCACGGGGGAGCTTCGGATCTAGCTGATTCTTACTCCACGGTTTTATAATCCCGGTGCACGGTATGTTATTATGTGGCTTGATTGTCTCTGAGGATTTCCTCAGTTCAGACATTGTGTGAAAATCTGTGCTAAGATTGAATGTCTGCTTGCATGAATTAATATGCTTGAGTTGTGTATTAATGCTGCTTTATTATTATTATTACTGTTGTACGTTAACAGTACTGTTCATATATATGAACATATTATAAAACGAACTAGCGGCAATGATGCTATCTTATATGTGTAATATAAGGAACATAAGTAAAATGTTGTAGCATTAGGATAATAAGATATATATATATATATATATATATTATCCGAGACTCATATATTGAGCATTGGCCTTTCTAACGCCGCTCTCGTATCTAACACTGGATCCCGAGTCGACATATTCAGGGTTGGACTAACGACCTTAGTCTGTTGTGTTAGGAAAAAGGTAATGCAATGCGATGGTATAGATAAGTTAATCAAGAGGATGTGGCTCTTGGTGAGAATTGTGATCAATTAACGATACCAGGATGCCGTGTGGGCATCCGTAAGTATCAAGATAAATTTCCAATGGACAACAGATGGTTCGTCGATCGGAGACTCTACCGATGAAGTGGCTACTGCCTTGGGTGACCCGCCATATGAGATGGGTAACTTAGAGACGCGTCGTTTTAACGAGACGTCATCATTAGGTGTGACTGAACAATTACGAACAACTATATTAGCTCGTACAGTAGGCGAACATTATTTGGGCTTGTATGCCAAGACGGGAATCTATACACGTTTATAATTCTCGTTGTTTCGCCTTATTGTTCATTGGTTATGCTATGTGCTTATGTGATGTATGTTTGTGGATTTGTTGAATGAGTCATTGTACTCATATGTGTGTTGTGAGTTGGTTTAATTGAGTATATGTACTCATATCTATGTTGTGAATTGGTTGAGTCAAGTCGCTGTACTCGTGTGTGGATTATTGAGGATTGATTGGTTGAGCAGAGTCGCTGTACTCGAATATGAATTATAAAGTGTTTGGTTGAGTGAAGTCTTCGTACTCATATATGCATTGTAACGCTTTCAGTTGGTTTATTGTGATGTGATGTGTGAAGCCAGGGGCTTGTTTGCTATTTGAGTTTACTGCAATATATTTGTTGCTTTACAGTTTTTATATTAAAATACATGCATGAAAATGAATTGCATGCTCTCGACCAATTAACTGAGGGTCTGAGGGGGCATGACAGTCATGTAGTAACATACTCAGCAGGGACTGATTTCATACCACAAACAAATATTTTGTAGGTATGCAGCTTCCAGTCTCGACAGAGAGCGGGACGCGCTGGGTAAAGTAGTAACCGTTGTTAAGTTTGTACTGTCGTATTTTGAAATACCCCGTAATTAAAAATAGTGATTAATTAGGCTAATAAGTAATTTAGAAGCTTAATTATGCATAAATAAACATGAGGGAACAAATCCCGAAGGAAACGGATCCTTAAAACGGATTAAAATCACTAACAAACCTTAAAGCGCGTTTTTTGAGGAAACCGGGAAACGTGACTTTAAGCGGGTCAAATAGACTCGTAACAATTTTGGTCAACTAAATAATCATTAATAAATATTAGTGAAGCTTTAGAACCAATAAAATCAAGAAAACGAGAAAATAGTAAAAACTGTCAAAAACGGGAAGTTGTGGGGTAGAAACATAAATAACCAAAACTTATGTGTCCACTTTTAAAATAAAAAGTAAAGTTGGTGTGTGTGTGCTGTGTGGTCCGATTTGGACCCCTCTCTCACACCCTCTCATAACTCTCCTCTTATTTACAAAACAACAAAACAATTGAAAGTCAAAAAGTAAAACACTCACCTTACTTTACTCACTCACCACTCTCTCTCCTACTCTATTCTCTTCACTCACGTAACCCATCTCCCTCACTCCCTCTCTTTTCTTCTTCTTCTTCCCATGCGATGACAATGGAGAAATGAAACAACCCACACAAAACTCAACTTCTCTCCTCTTGTTAACCTCTTGAATCTCCACCAAGAATTACAAAACTTGTACCATTGTCTTCCTCTCATCAAGAGGAACACTTCTATCCTTTCAAAATCCGAAAAGGGCAACTTTCATCTCCATGGGTATGGAGCATTTGGAGCTTCAAGACTACCACTAGAACCACCTTCTTCTCCTTGTTCTTTTGAGGTAAAAATCTTCTTGAAACCTCATTGTTTCTCTAGCCTTATGGGCAAAACAAAATTTAAAGCTAAACTCTTGTTTACTCCTTTGTACTCTAGCCGATTTTGGCACTCTTGGAGGGTGAGAAATATTGTTCTTGAGCTATTCCAAGCATTACATATACCCTTGCAAGGTAATGAAATTCCTAAACCCTAAAATGTGCATTAGGACTTAAAGAATGGTTAAGGTTAGTTTGGTGTATTGAAAATGTGAATATATGGATTGTAGTGTTAGAGGATTTGAGTTCCTAAACCGGTGGAAAGAGAGAGAAGGAAGGAGGAAGGAGAAAAAGAAAACTAGAAGGGAGAACAAGGTAATTATACGCATCTTTGTATAGCTTTGTAAATGCTTATGTAACAGATTTTTAGTAATGAAAATATGTATTGTAAGATGGTAGTGTAATGTGTAAGTGAATACAAATGTTTTAAACCTTAAAAGACATTTGAAAACTTGTCAAAACAAAATTGGGAATGGGAAGTTGTGTGCAGGAATTTAGTGAGTGTTTAATGTGTAGAATTGTGTTGGAGAGCTATGTATATTGATGTTGTTTATGAACAGGTGAATTGGGTAGCAATGTGTGAATAAACAATGTGGTGAGAGTGTAAACATATAGGGGAGACTATGGCAAAATTTACCTAGGATTAGAACACTTAATGAATTGGAAACTTGGTGAAAAGTATATGTTGTAACAGTTTTTGAATGAGTAGTTTAATGGGTAGATTGAGAGAGGTAGCTAATGTATTGTAGTGCATTAGGAGTGTGAGAAATGACATTAGAAGAGGGAGTTATAGATGGAGAGAGTTAGAGTCAAAATCTGTAGCAAATGCAACTAAGAAAGACTTAGTGTAAGTGCTGAAATGAATTTAGAAACAAGTGTGAATTAGTAAGGAAAGGTGTAATAGGTTAATGAATGAACTAAGGTGTATTAGGAGGTTTAATTAGTGTGAAAACATGTGGGAATAAGTGTAGGAACAATGGGGAAGTAATGGGTAAGAAGAGGGACTGAAAACAGAAATAAAAATACAATCACTGGACTTGACCGACCTTGGGACCGGATTTGCAAGGTCGGTCGAGCCCAGATTTACAAAGGACGGAAAGCTTCTGGAATGGACCGACCTTGGGGACCGAACTTGCAAGGTCGTCGGCCAGAAAAACTCCCGTCATAAAACCTTCTGGAATGGACCGACCTTAGGGACCGGACTTGCAAGGTCGGTCAGCCTAAAATTCGCCTGTAATGAAACTTACTAGAATGGACCGACCTTGGGACCGGACATGCAAGGTCGATCGACTCCAGAATTTCGAAACCAAAACTCACTGGAATGGACCGACCTTGGGACCGGACTTGGCAAGGTCGGTCGGCCCTGTAATTTTCCAGCGTAGTACCTTACTGACTTCGACTGACCTTGGGTCCGACCCTGGGTAAGGTCGGTCGAGTCCTACAAAAAAAATTAATTAATTAAATAATAATAATGTACATATATATATATATATGTATACCCACATATATATATATGTGTGTATATATGTAAGTATACCAATGTTAAGTAAGGAGATAAACTTAAAGTAAAAGAAGAGTAATTAAGTAATGTGTAAGTGTAAGAATGGAAAGGACTTAGTAAGTATGACTTAGGAACTGTAAGAGTAGTCGAGTTAAGTTAATGATAGTTAGATTAATCACTCGATTGTATGTATATCATATGATTTGATTTGTGAACACCGAAGGAATGTTGGGATACAAGTACAACGGTGAACGGTATGAATTCCTCATGCCCCGTATGCTATCTTGGTTACTCTGATTTGTGTGTTGTGTGCTAATTGATCACCAAATAAGATAAATGCACGAATCGGAGTTATCATGCTTACTTGTGAATATGTAGTGCTGTATTTTGTTGAATGTTATCTTTAAATCTAGTTTGTATAATTCATGAAATGTATGGATGATAATGAATGTGTGTGTGTGTATGATATATTGTATTGTGACCGAATGTGTTTGAGATTGGACTTCTAACTGATTCCTAACAAGCTAACCAATCTAACTTAAATTGGTAATTAAATTGGAATGAGTAGAAGTCCGATATAGTTTCGGCCACGTGTAAGGATGCGGAGACACGAGAGGTTGGATCCAAGTCCTGACTCTTAAACTGGTCCGCGGCCCAAATCCCTTAAGTGGGTAGCATCCCAGATTGGTGAGTCAAGTAAATCCCGGTGGTGGGACGGTGTAGTCCCCGGGCCGGAGGTCATACCGACTTAACATGAGTATGAGTAAGTAAGTAAGAATGAGTAAGTAAGTAAATGAAAGTAAGTAAGTAAAGTAAGAGTAAGTAAGATGTGATGAGTAAAAGAGTATAAGCATACCGATTAACTCGGATGCGTAATTTGGCTAACACGGTGAAGGTAAGTAAGTGTGTGCTGTTATATTGCCATCTTGGATTGTGTAATGTATTGTATATGCATGTGTGTTGTATGCAAAGCCTGTATGTATGTTAAGAATGAACCGCATGCCTATTTGACCTTAATTAGTCGGCGTGCCCTAGCTAGCACGTGGAATATACGGAGTTCATGTGCAGCTTTTGCTGAGCCCCTTGGGGCGATGTTTTTACTACACGCAGGTACAAGAGAAGGATGAAGACGACGAAGAGTTCTAGTTGATTTCTTTTTGTTTGTAATTAATGAATTATGAATGGTGTACTAAGTAGTACACGGCTGTAGCTTTTGATAGCCGGTGTACCATGGGGTACACCTTTTTGGGTATTGATAGGATGGAAATTGGGTATAGATGAGTAGTTGGTAGAAACTCATTCTTTTGGAAGGATTGGTAAAGGATGTAATTCGATACTTTAAAATACTCGGTAATCCAGGATTGTAAGTACGTTATATTTTCAGAATTGGTAAGTAATGGTAGTAGCTTGGTATACTTTGATCATCAGACTGTAAGTAAGGTAAGCCTAGCTAGCCGTATGGGCGGTTAGCGGCGTTGTACCACCCGCCGTAGTAAGTAGTAGTCTTCCGCTGCGAACTGATAGGATTAAGAGGATGATTGGACGGTAAGCATAGGATTAACGGTAGGGGTGTTACATATCTCGATACGAACATAGAAACATGTATAGGACTGGGATACTTAGAATGCTCACTATGGTTGTATTTATGTTGGAACTGAAGATTAAAGCTATCTCTTGTTGTCACTGTGGGAAATTGTTTCGTATTGTGAATATATCAGTAAGCACGTTATTACTCGTATGGGCGAGTGAGAACGGTAACACCAGTAGTTCAATTGTTTAGATTACCGCTGCGATTACAATGTTAAGTAAGACGATTAGAAGCCGATTAGAGTAGGGGTGTTACATGTTCTCCTTGAGTACGTGAATGTACTAAGTTAAGTATGTGTCAATAAAGAGAGATATTTGACATGAATACTCCAACATCTTTATTCAGTTTGTTATTGTGCATGTCTAGTTCGTCGTGAGACAGTTACACAGTTCATCGCGAGTAACTACTCACTAAGAACATCGTTCTAAGAACTTTCAGTTGGTATCAGAGCACGGTTCCCCTCCTTTCGTATTTGAAAAGAAATCTTTTGGGGTGATCAAGATGAGTTCTTACAACGTTAAAGCACCTAAACTCACGAAGTTCAATTATGCTCGTTGGTGCGAACAGATGGGAGATCAGTTAATGTCAATTGATTACGATCTTTGGACAGTAGTCATTGAAGGTGATTTTGTTCTAGAGGTTACTGAAGGTGGTGTGACAAAACCAAAGGAGAAGAAAGACTGGACAAAAAGCGACAAGAAACTGTTGAGCAAGAACAAGCAAGCGATCCACGTACATGTCATCTCTTTACGATGGAGATCAGCAGAATTAGGTGTTAGGATTTCCTACAGCTAAGGAGGTGAGGAGCTTTCTGAAAGTAGCTTATGAAGAAACTGACTCAATTAGGATAGCAATACATGAAGCAATTTGACAACTTCAAAATACTGGAAGGTGAGTCTATTACACAGACTCTAGATAAATTAGATAAGATACTTAGTGATATGAAAATAGTTGGATCACACTTGATAATCAGACTATGAGTGAGAGATGTCTAGATTGTCTTGGGAAGGAATGGATACACTACACCACATTACTTGAAACTACCAAGGAATTGTCTAAATTGTCACTAGAAGAGTTAGGTTCAGAGTTGATGGTTCTTTAAGGGAAGATGAAGGGTGAAATCACCTCAACACCTGTCAAAGACCTGGCTTTGAAGGAACGCAAGGTATCCACTAAGACAGAAGAAGAGGATCTGGATGAGGAAGAGGAGATTACCATGATAGCCAATGGTATTAGGAAGATCTTCGGTGGAAGGAGAGGAAATAGTCAGAGGAACAATCGCTACAAGCCCAAAAAGGATCCTATCATCTATTTCAGGTGTAACAAACCTGGACATGAAGTCAAAAAACTGTCCTTTGCCATAGAGAGAGTTTCCAAGAAAAGGTGAAGAAGTTCTCAGCAACTATTGCTGCATCATGGGGAGAAGATATCTTTGAAACAGACTCAGAACATGAAGATGAGGCACAAGCATGTATGCCAACAATAGTACATGAAGAGGAGATGGGTCTTGACATAGAATTCTGTTTAATGGCTACAGATAGCTGGAAGAAAACTCTTACCTTCAATGAGGTAAGTCTAGATCATGTAGAAAAGGCTTTTAATTCATTTTCAAAGTTACAAATGTTCAACTTACTAAGACTGTTTTGAAACTGAAAATTCAAAGGCTTGAGTATGAGCAAAAGATCAGTGTCTTGGAAGAAAAGGTTAAAAATTATGAGGTGTTAGCTAGCTCAGATTCAGTAGAGGGTGAGGAAAACAAAGTTATCAAGTTTGTTAGTCCATTAAAATCAAGAGTACTTTCACTTCCTAAATGGGTCCAAGAGTTTGACTCACTAATTAGTCGAAATGAAAATCTGAGAAAAGAATTTGAGATACTTACTGATGACATTGTTAAGAAGAACCGTGAACTCGAGTTACAAACACAGAATAATCCTACATGGATATAGTAAGATTAATCTGAGTAACATGCTGAGTAAAAACAACAATGGTAAGAAGGGTCTAGGTTTTCAACAGAGTTGTTCAAAAAATTCATAGAACACTAGAGGAGTGACTTTTAAAGGAAAAGATAAAAATTATTGTAGATATTGTCATTGTTATGGTCATATCATTCATTTCACAATGTTATAGACTCAAAAATAAACAGTTTAGATCCAAGAGACTTCGTGGTAGTAGTTTAGATGACTTGCATGCATGTCAATAGCGACGTCTACCAAAAACTGGGCCCAAGCAAGTCTGGGTACCCAAAGCTAACCATTATGTTTAATTTCTTGTAGGAGAAACCTGAGTCACATACAGAGAATTGGTGGCTTATGGATAGTGGGTGTTCCAGGCATATGAGTGAAGATAGAACGAAATTTAGTACAATTTCAGTACATAAAGGTGGTAACCTAACTTTTGGCAATAATGGAAAAGGAAAGATCAATGGGATTGGAATAGTAGGTAGCGATTCCTATATTGATCAGGTTTGCCTTGTGGACGGATTGGAACATGATGTGTTTAGTATGTCTGAAGTATGTGATAAGGGTCCTTCCATAGTTATCTTTGATTTTGAAGGATTTCAAGTTAGAAACACGATGACACAAGAGTTATTGTTATAGAGCACCCAAAAAGGAAATTTGTATATGATCGATGTAAACTCATTTGTTCATGAAATCTTTTGTCTTACATCAGAGGTTGATAATATTCAATTGTGGCATCTTCGACTAGGACATGCTCATCATATACTCATCAATCGCCTTTGACAAATGGAGCTCGTTGTTGGATTACCTACAAAAAATCTAGATACTTCTATTGTGTGTGGGGATTGTGCTCTCAACAAACAAATACGAGCCAGACATCCTTTGAAAAATATAGTAAGTACCACTGGTATATTGGAGTTGTAACACATGGATTTAATGGGGCCAATGCTTGTGGAGAGCATATCAGGTAAGAAATATATCTTGGTCATTCTAGACGATTTCTCTAGATACACATGGGTAAAACTACTTGCTTCTAAATATCAGACATTTGAGATGTTCAAAACTTTGGTTACACAACTTCAGTTACAGGCTGACAAGAAAGTGAAATGGATTCGATCTGACCAAGGAACAAAGTTTATCAACCAGTTCTTTTTAGCATTCTACGCAGAACAAGGTATTACACACACTTTTTCTCCTACACGAACACCTCAATAGAATGGGGTTGTCGAAAGAAAGAATAAGACACTTCAAGAGATGGCTAGGACAATGTTATGCAGTAGTGGCTTGCTACAAAGTTTTTGGGGTGAAGCTATTAACACAGCTTGTTACATATTAAACAGAGCGCTTATTAGGCCTGTCTTGGGGAAAACTCCATATGAGCTATTCAAATGACGTAAGCCGTCAATTTCTCATTTCCTAGTGTTTAGGTGTAGTTGCTATGTTCTCAACCAGAAAAAGAACAACCTTGGCAAATTCGATGCTAAGGTGATGAACGAGTGTTTCTAGGATATGCACAGAGTAGTAAAGCCTACAGAGTCTTCAACAAACATACATTGATTGTTGAGGAATACACAAACATCAAGTTTGATGAAGGGAGTTTTAGAGGTGGAGATACTAATGCAGAATAGGAACTATCATTTGCTCCAGACACCAACTTTGTTCATAAGGTAGGGTTTGATGAAGACATTACATCCCCGTATGTTACACAAATAGTGGACATACAACCTAAGCATCCTCAACTACCATCAAATGAAGATGCGTTACTAACACATAACACACATCCCTCACCCTACATTCCAGTTTTATGAGCTCCATCAGCCAGGCAAGCACAAGGTGTCAGTCTTGATAATATTATCACATATATGAACACAGACGTTCATACTCGTTCCACTGCTCATAATTTATGTGCTCATCACGGGTTTTTTCTATGATTGAACCTAAATTAGTAAAGAAGGCACTCACTGACTCCGATATGATCATTTCAATCCATGATGAGCTAAACGTGTTTATAAGGAATGATGTTTGGGAGTTAGTTCCACGACCAGAAACTTAGAATATCATTGGAACAAAATTGGTTTTCAAGAACAAACTTGATGAAAATGGACTTGTTTCTTGTAATAAAGCATGTTTTGTTGTAAAGGGCTATAATCAACAAGAAGGGCTAGATTTTGATGAAACTTTTGCCCCTGTTGCCAATCTAGAGGCCATCAGATTACTCATTGCTTTCGTTGCAGCTAATCGGTTTCACTTGTGTCAGATGGAAGTGAAGTGCGCATTCCTGAATGGATATCTAAAGGAGAAAGTGTATGTTACATAGCCCTCAGGATTTGAGAATCCAGATCGACCTGATGATGTTTACAAGCTCAAAAAGGAACTCTATGGACTTAAACAAGCCCCTAGAGCATGGTATGAAAGACTAACCAACTTCCTCCTCATGTAAGGTTTATCTAGGGGCAAAGTTGATCGTACCATGTTTCTATGTCATCTCGGGTCTGAGATGTTACTCTTACATCTATGTGGATGACATTATCTTCGGATCTACAAATTCCACCTTAACAAAAGAATTTGAAAATCTCATGTCTAAGGAATTTCAAATGAGTAACATGGGTGAGCTTACATACTTCTTTGAGTTGCAAATTCGTCAGACTCCAGAGGGAACTTATATCAGTCAACCTAAATATATATCAGAACTTCTCACGAAATATCACTTCAAGGATGCTAAACCGCTGCCAACTCCCATGTCTATGACACTCTGACTAAGGAACTGAATCTACTGTGGAGGATGCTGATGAGAAGTTATATCGTGGAATGATCAGATCGTTCTTATATTTAACAACCAAACATCATAATATTATGCACATTGTTTATGTTTTATGCATTTTTTCAGGCTACTCCTAAGATTCCGCATGTCAAGGCTGTCAAACGTATTTTTCATTATCTGTGTGGTACACTAACTTTAGGTTTATTTTATCCTACAAGTACTTCGCTCACCTTGACAGCTTATACAGATGCTGACTTTGGTGGGTCACTTACAGACCGCAAAAGTACTTCCGGCTCGGCCCAGTTTCTAGGTAATAGTATGATTTCTTGGTCCTCATGGAAACAAGTTGTTGTGGCTTTGTCTACTATTGAGGCAGAATATGTAGTTGTCGCTTCATGTTGCACTCAAACAATGAGGTGTCATCAACTAAAAGATTATGACCTTACATCTGAACCTGTTCTAATCTATTGTGACAATACAAGTACTGTTGAACTATCAAAGAACTATGTTCATCACTTCTGGTCTAAGCACATTGAAATTCGTCATGATTTTCTCGGAGATCAAGTAGAGAAAGGCACAATCCAACTTCTTCATTGTCCTACTAATACATAGTTGGCAGACATCTTTACAAAGCCTTTATGCAAAGATCAATATACATATCTTCATTTTGAGATTGGGATGATCAATGCTATCTAGAGGTATGGTTCTTGACTCTTTATGTTTTTTCCTTTTTGTTGATGTTTGTTGAAAGTGTGAGTTCTTTACTCTGAGTGTCTTAGTCATGGACTCAATCGACATGTGTTTGTTACTCATATTTTCTACACTATATACGCCCCTTCAATATGTCTTTTTCGGTTCTTTTAGTTTACCCCTTCAATACAAGTCGTCAGTTTCTTGCTCAAGGTCCTTCTTTTCTTAATCATTGTAAATTTCTCGTTTTCTTGTCCATCTTCTCTGTGATTCTTCTCTAGCTTTTATTATGTCTCTAGAAAGTCTTCTTTCTTCTCTCTTCTATCTTCTAAAATGGCTTCTTCCTTGCCTACTACCTACCTACCACTACCAACCCCCACTACCAACCCCACCCTCTCCTACCATACCACTACCACCTACTAATTACCGCCCCGACCAACCCCGACTCATCCTCCATCAACCCTTCACTCTCTACCGCCAACACCGCCCAACCCTTCACCAACCCCCCTGCCCAGGCCGCACCCACCGCTCATGCCCTTTCTTGTCCTCCAGTTACGGGTTCTCCGCAACAATCTACCTCTTGATCTTTGTAGACTACTGCTGATACACTATCTGCCCAGTAGCTAACTCCCAATCTGGCGCTACAAATGACGAGGTAACCAACACTCCAGTCGCGGTTATCTCTCCCGACAAGGTTGTTGACACCGCGGATTTTCTGGAATCGTCAACCCGTCCACGAACCATAAACCAACAAAAGTGTATTGTTCCAACTTCTCAAGATAATGTTGTTGTCACTTCTGGTGTTGCTTTGAAGACTCCCAAGACACGTAAATCTATTGTGGCTCCTTCTCACTCTTGCACTAAGAAACCAAAATCGAGTAGGAAGTTTCCCCAATCGCCTCTTTTCACTCGTGATGTGCAACTCTAAGACATCGTCATGGGGAAAATAGTAACTGTGAGTGGTTGCGGCAAAATCATTTGAAAATGCTTGTTGAGTCTTTGGAATTTCAACAGTGGGATTGTTTGTTTCGATCTGAAACTATGAATTATCCTGAGGCTCTGGTCCAATTTATTGCTAACATGTCTCTGTTCACTGAAACTGAAACTGTAAGTTCGTAATGTATAAAATCAGAAGCCTCAGTACGAGACTGATAGAGAGCAGAAATGAAAAACGAGATAGAAAGTGTTTAGAAGAAAAACTTCGCTACCAATCTTATTGTTGATAACTTGAAAACTCCTCACCTGATATGTTCAACACTTTGAACAATCACTCTCACGTCTGATTCTAGACAAAACATTGATTACTATCAACAACTCTCTTTCTCTCTTAAAGACTATCTTTTTACGGTAGAAGCTATACCTTTTCTGACATTTTTACTGTACATTTATACTACTTGGAGGCAGATAACAACCTCCTAAATATCTACAAAAATCTTTATCTAAAACTAATATAAATACAAACTAAAAGATCCTAAAATATCTCTAAACTGTTACCTAGTATAATGTTGGCGCCTCTGATTTTACTCCTTCTAATTATTGAGTAATTATTCTGTTAAGATCTTCTACCCAAAGATGACTGTAGAGGTTGTTGAGATAATATAGGCAAGCATTGCTCTGGTAATTTTGCCACATCAAAAACCTTCAGCAAATATACATTTACAATTTCCCCCTTCTTTATGTGAGCAAACTTTGTATGGTGAGATAATTTAGCATTCCTTCTCAAGATATGCATTCCCCCTTAAATAGAGCATTCCCCCAGAATATGTTAAAACCTTGTAGCACTTGAACAAGATTTGGTTAATCAAGTAACATATTCAAATTATCCACCATATTTCCCCCTTTTGTGAAATCAAAAAATGGTACTAAAAAGTATATCTCACGAAGTGTAAAATAGCATGCAAGTTCATGAAAATGGCATTTTATACAAATTCATGTGTAGGAACACAGAACATAAGGATAGGCTGTCCATAGAAAAGGCACTGAAGGGGTGGCAGGGTCAGGATAAGGCTGACTAGGAAGCTGGCTATCAAAATTAAAGGAAACAAGGCCAAAGGACAAAAGATCAACACATACTTAAAGAATACCATATGGCCAAGCGTGTGAAAATATAAGTTAGGTATTCAATAACAGCTTCTGTAAATATATTCATCTGCTTAAGTTGATAGACCAGAAGCTCTGAGGGTTGTGAAGACACACCCGAAGCCTTTAGTGGTTGTTTGACAATACATTGATCATCGTTCAGTTCAAGACTCATCTTGGAAAGAGTTGGGGATCCAATCATGATTATGATCCAGAGGCGTAGACATGACAACATACAGAGGTACAACATAAGCAATTATTTGTGTAATCTTGTGCAACATATGGTACATCATATTTGGGTAAGACCGATACGAATCTCCGCTTGTAGGGTGCTGCATAATTCCTTTATTTCGTCCCACTAAACCTCGGTCTAGTCTTGGATCGGGTTGTTCAGCCTTGTGCTGAAGCAAATCTAGCATATGATGTTGGATTATGCTTGTACAACTAGAAGCGAATCACCCCTTTTTTTCATGTTACTATTCGAGAATCTTTCATGGGATAGGAAGAAAAGACTAGTAAAAATATCAGTATGAAAGCCATTGGTGAGGTAAAAATGTGTGCAGCAAAGAAACTGGCAAAATGGTATGGGAAACTTGCAGAGAAAATGGTGAGTGTAATGTGACCAGGGAAAGTGTGTTCTATGCTGAGGGAACAGTTGGTCAGGTAGAGAAAACCGAAAATTTAAGTGGCGGTAATAAATGGATAGTGCCACCAGATTCAATGTTCCAACTTAGAATTTGATCCAGATCAGCCAAATAAATGCCACGGAAAGAAAAGTAATCCTCACTTTATTATGGAGTTAAATGAAATAATAAAATATACGTCACACTCCACTCACTCTAAAGTACCAAGTTTGATGCACACAGTAGAAGTCAATACAATAAATAAAAAGAATACACCTTTGTCAACATAGAGCATCCACAGGGCAAGACTGAATAAGGATAATGTTTCACGTGGAAGAGCTTTGGTGAAAGTGTTTGCCAATTGTTTATCAGTGGCACAATGAGGAAGATCCACAATATACTTGCCAACTCGATTTTGAGAAAAGAGATAACGAATCTCAGTATGTGTAATCATGGAATGTTGAACTGAATCCTTTGTCAGTGCAATGCTGAAGAAAATATTGTAATAGATTGACATAGGAGACTAAGGAACACCATAGTCAGCCAATTGATATTGAAGGTAGAGGATGCGGGCATATCAAGCAGTAGCAATAATATACAACTTCAATGTGGAAGAGTGCAATGTGTGATTTCCTCTTAGAAAAAAAAAACCAAGACACCAGGCTTGAACTGGCCAATTTGGGGCAGAACTAGATTTTTTTATATCAGTCTCGATCTATGAAAGCCCTTAGGAAAAAGACAGATCCTACATGGAAAACCAAATCAAAGTTAGTAGGGAATGATTTCCTTTCATATGACGAGAGCATACAAAGTCCATCAGCCGCCAATTTTGAAACTCTTTATTATCCAGAGAATAAATAACAGTTTGTGCCGCTTATGGACCCATTGTTCTCTGGGATGTCTAAGATTGATATAAAGCTGAGCATATTTAACAGTATTAGACTGACCAAGTCAAGCATTCTTTCATTGAAGCTTATGACATGAACGAATATGGTGACCATGTATATGACACTAACTGCACTCTACCCTTACATGTGAAGCAACATTCACAGTAGTAGTATATGAAGTTCGTGGATTAGCAACACTAGGATATCTTGTAGGATCAGTCCTAGTCTGTGAATTTTGTTTCTGAGGTAAAACATTAGACATTGATGGAGTAGTGCCATAAAACCCTAGACTAGCACGCCCTTGATTAGGTTGACCTACTATTTCATTAAGTTTAGTTTTTCCTTTATACCAAGAGGGATTTTACAAAGTCATAATGTCTAATTTTCTACTAAGTGCATCATAATGCCTTTGTAGATTCGCATTACTCTGACGTATCCACTCATTATCAGCTCTGAGAGAGTGAATTTCTATTTCTGCCCACTTAGGAACATAACTCAGTTTAGTACTCACAGGTGCAGTAAACGTAGATTGAACAACATGAGCTAAGTTCAAGACTAGCTGAGATGCCAATTCCTTATTTCGTTCTTTCAAAACAACCATTTCTTCTTGTAGTTTATTAATCACAACAAGAGACTCAGTGGTATGTTCCTGTTGCGCTTCCAATTCCCTAATTTTTGAAAGAGCATCTTTCAACATATCAAACACTTGAGACTTAGTAGAACTATCATAAAAATCATTCAAGCATTGAGAACTTACCTGATATCTTATGAGGGATTGAAGTACCTTATCTCCAGCTATAAAACACATAGTCTCATCATATTTGTTAGTGTCGGTATAAGACCGATGGATTACAGTCATGCAAAAATGTGCTTCATTGCTTTCTATGCCATCTGATTCAGCATCATCCTCACCCCACACGGCGGCTGCCATGTGTGCCTCACATCCTCGATGTTGTGGAGGTTTTGATGGTAAAGGACAATCCTTAATCAAATATCCTGTTTTGTGATATCGAAAACATTTATGCTTGCTGGTATTATACTCACGTTTAGAATTTCCACCATGGTAACCTCCATGTTTTCGACTAAGAATGTGCTTCAGTCCTTGTGCCAGCATAGTCATCTCATTCTCCATGTCATCATCATAGCCCCAGTATGGTGTCTCAACGGGAATCTTTGCTTTTAGTGCAAGATCCTTGTACACCACTATATTTTGTTCATGCATCTTGCTTTCATGAACCATCAAATCTGAACACAATTCTTCAAACGACATAGATGATAATTGTTTCATTTTCTCAAGAAGTGATGTATAGTTAAGCTAATCCTTGGTTAGTGAATCAAGAAATCTTTCTTTAATAATCTCATTAGAAAGAGTTACCCCAACCGTTTTGAGTTCCATAAGCACTTCATTGAACCTTTCCACCATCAGTGCTAGACTCGCGCCCTCTAACATTTTAAAGTTGTTAAAATCTTGTTGAAACAGTTTCTTCTTGGCTTTGTAGATTGATTCTGTTCCTTGATAAGCAATTTCCAGGAAGTCCCATACTCCTTTTGCCGTTCTTATACCCAAGACCCTTCATTGATCTTCTTCGGACAAGGAGGAGACAAGAATGCAAAGAGCTTGTTTATTTTTGCTTAAAAGATTTTCATCCGCTTCTGTTCATTGATCCTTAGGTTTGTTCTGTCTCACACCTTCAACAGCGACAATAGGTTTGTAATCACCTTGCATCACCACTTTCCAAACCTTGTAATCCACGGACATCACCTGAGCATCCATCTGCTCGCACCACTTGGAATAATTGAATTTCATCAACCTTGGTGCTTTTACATAATACGAACTCATCTTTCATGATCTACCCAGAAGTGTTAACCTCTATATTGGGTAAACCTGCTCTGATACCACTTGTAAGTTCGTAATGTATAAAATCAGAAGCCTCAGTTCAAGACTGACAGAGAGCAGAAACGAAGAACGAGATAAAAAGTGTTTAGAAGAAAAACTCCGCTACCAATCTTATTATTGATAACTTGAAAACTCCTCACCTGATATGTTCAACACTTTGAACAATCACTCTCACGTCTGATTCTAGACAAAACATTGATTATTATCAATAACTCTCTTTCTCTCTCAAAGACTATCTTTTTACGGTAGAAGTTATACCTTTTCTAACGTTTTTGCTGTACATTTATACTACTTGGAGGTAGATAACAACCTCCTAAATATCTATAAAAATCTTTATCTAAAACTAATATAAAACAAACTAAAAGATCCTAATATATCTCTAAACTGTTTCCAAGTATAATGCTGGCGCCTCTGATTTTACTCCTTCTGATTATTGAGTAAATATTCTGTTAAGATCGTCTACCCAAAGCTGAATGTAGATGTTGTTGAGATAATATAGGCAAGCATTGCTCTGGTAATTTTACCACATTAAAAACCTTCAGTAAGTATACATTTACAGAAACAAAATCCACTATTGTTGGTGTGTCTATTCTTCTGTCACCTGAGTTGCTGGCACGCATTCTTAAAGTTCCTATTGATGGCATTTCTGATTTTAATACTCATAAGGATGACATTGTACCTTTCAAGGAACTTCAACAGCACTATGGTCTTGTTAGCTCCAGTACTCATGTACGCAACTATCTTCAACATGATTTTGGTGTTATGGCTTGGTTGTTTCATATGTTTGCTTACCAAGTTATTGCACCGTGAAGTGATGTGAGAGAGCGTATTACTTCGGTTGACCTTGCCTTAATGTGGTGTTTGGAACACAAGAGGGTTATCTCTTTACCGAGAGTAATGATTGACCACTGGCAACGTATCATTAATGGGAAAAAACCTGTTGTCCCTTATCCTCTGTGGATGACAAAAGTGTTCAAGTTCTATTAGGTTCCGCTCCGTGACATGCAAGCAGTTGAGATGAATGGTTCACACTACTTGGGTAATCATACCATGGCTAAGATGGCGATCGAGCTTACTGCAACTGGATGGAAACTCAAAAACCCACCTGCTACTCAACCTTCTCCGTCTGTTACTCAGCCTACTTAGCATGAATCTACTCTCCTCACCATGATTAACTCCCTGATGGCAAATCTGCTTGATATGGACAAGTGACTCCTTGATCTAAAGGCAAAACATTGTTCTGTCCCATCTGATCAATTTTCTACATCTTCCAAACCTGAAGAATCCTTCTAGTTTCTTTTGTAATGGTCTTTGTAGTGATATATTTGGCCAATGACATAAGATAGTGTAGTAGTTCCCTTTTGTGTAACAAACTCATGCTTGTTATTTTTTTGCAATGCTTTTAGGATGTTTTGGAATTCCTCTTTTGATTAGGTAAAAGGGGGAAACACATAAGTTTCTTGAACTATGTTGTTGTTTGAATGTTGATCTTTGCTTTCATGGTTGTTGGCATTCATGTCTCCTTTATTTGATACACTAATATCATATGCCTAAGTTAAGGGGGAACTATCGTAGTTCCATACACTTGATGAAAGATGGTACTCTAGAAGCTGTTATTCAGGGGAACAACACAGATACAAGACACAGAGTTTGCCCAATCAAAAAAGGGGGAAAATGTTGATGCGGATATTTTTGTATTGCATAAACTGTGTTATTTGCTAAGGCTGGGTTTGTGACACAAACATCTGAGTACCAAACACAGCAAGAACTGACGGCATTCATTCAAGGATTTTTAACCAGAGTAATAAATCCTCTGAAGTTTTATCTTTGCAGAAGATATAAAAAGAATGTGAGGCAGTTGTTATTCCTACGGTTGTTAAGATTTTATATCTAGATTATTTATCATTTAGGATATAATTTTAGCTATAGTTTATGGATACGCTGTTAAAAAATATTCAGAGAGAGAATAGTCTAGGGTTACATTTTCTAGAAAAATGAAGATCATTCTGAGAGAAAGTGCTGAGAGTTTCCTTTGTTCTGTAGTTTACAATTAGAGCTTTTGAGATTGATAGTAAATTACGTGTGTACTCATTGAGAGCTTATTCTCCTTGAGTACGTGAATGTACTAAGTTAAGTACGTGTCAATGAAGAGTAATGTTTCACATTAATACTCGAGCATCGTCATTTAATCTGTTATTAGACATGTCCAGTTCATCATGAGACTGTTACGCAGTTTATAGTGAGTAACTACTCACTATGAACTTCGTTCTTTGAGCTTTCAGGAACAAATTAGAAGTAAAAGTTTGTTATGAATGGTTATGGAATGAAAACTATAGGTTATACAAGCATAAGGAAATTATTTGTAAATCATTTATTACATTTGGGATGATATTGTAATAAACAAAAATATTAGGTGTATACACATGCTATGCATGTCAAGTTGAGGAATATTAAGAGTATAGCAAAGTTGCTACGACACTAAGAGGAATGAAAGCATATAATATACATAATATATGTATGTGTATATATATATAAGAATTTTTTAATGGAGCCGTGAGATAAACAAGTAGAGCCTGAAAGGTAAGCAGGGTGTGAGTGTAACACCCCTCTCCTTAAACACGTAATAATCTCTCTCGTAGCAATAAATAAAACGTCTTACAGCGGAAGAATAAATAATAACAACAATACGCACTCGGGTGTCACCGGCCATTACTCGCCCATGCGAGTAACGAAGCCAAACTATATCCAACAACCAACAAAAACAAACTGCTAACCGCTGTGATAACGAGATAACTCCTATACATCATACTAAGTCTATAAACCATAAACGTCGACAAGTGAGCGTCTACCCAATCCCGAATATACATAACTGTATCATAATACAATCCATAGTCTAACATTGTTATACAAATAAACTCCATGTGCGGTAATTAAAATAAACTCTAACTACCCTGATCCCGCACTTCGGCTTCGGCGATAATCAACAACCTGCACAATGAGTGTAGTGTCAGCGATAAACGCTGAGTATGCCGGGCCTGGACCCTAATGGTAACTTAGTCATTTTAACCATCTTATTATTAGATTGGTTTCATGCTTTTCCATTTTACAGTTATAATCAATACTGTAATATACATGCATAAATTCATAATCATCCATCCAATTCAAACTGTCATAACACCTAACCATCCATCCAATTCAAACAGTTATAAAATATCACAAACAACAATTGTATATCGAACATATCGAAATAATAATACTGAATAAACGCTGTGGCGAACACCATCCTTAGTTAATTTAATCTGGCCTTCAAGGCCCCATCCATCCAAACCATGTTAATTAAATACCAGTTGGGTGTCATGTTGAGATAACCCGATAACCTCACCATGGACAGTAGTCCTCCCGTACACACAAAGGTGCTCATTTTGCCAGAGGTCCGGAGGCCCCTGACTATTCACTTTGCCTCGTAAGGCGTCCATATAAAGGCCGTAGCCACCTGACCCACGATCCAAATAGGGCTCGTTGGGTATAAACCTGGAGCGGAACCCGATCGGGAACCCCTCAGTGATCACAAATGCGCAACCAGGTAGTTCGTAAACTACACTGGATTCCTCACCTTAACTCACACCATCTCTCTCTCATAATGTTTAAGATATGCTCTTAGTCTTATGGAGAATATAATTTATTAATTAGCTGCCCAATGGGTCTCACGCATACCTAGAAGAAATCTAGGTTATATTCATGTTCGAGATCCATGCTCTAGAGACCGACAATGTCGTGACTCGTTCCTAAGTGTTTTACTTAGGTTACCATATACTTAAAATTAATACTATGGTATTATATCAAGTAACCGTCATGTTATCACATTAACGTATGTGTATGTTTATATAAGTCGATCTATAGTCGACGTAGTGTTAGTCCCGTAGGACGCTTGTGCATAAATAATTAATGCAGTAACACACATAATCACATACATGTATCCACATACATAACACACAAGTTATATCAACCAAATCCGTGCCCCAGGAATTCCTTAGGACAACCCGGATCAAACCCCTTTACCTACCGTGCACCTTAGACCAAGGATGCGCAGTGTAGACCACTAGCTCGTCAAGCGCCTTCGTCTGAAGTATGATCTAAACGGTAATTAACTATAAGTCAGTCTCCATGACTAACTAAATCCGGTATTTCCGAATAACAAGTAACCCCGATAGTTCATCCCCGGATTTCTACAGTTAATTGTTACGGGTTTCTCTAAACCGGTCGGCTTTGTTACTAAAACTCGTATGTCGAAATGTTTCGACTGTTAAGTTTAATTCGTTATATTTCTTTAATCTTATCCATCATTGAATTTAGGTATATAACCTATAGTTGCATGAATGCATGCATTACTTATTATATTGTATTATTTTTTTCCACCATCCATTATAATACATTGTATTATATAACCCATTATCTTTAGTAAACTATATTTCCATTCAAAAACTTATAACATATAGTTTATAAACTATTTCCATGTAATAATCTCCACCATTATATTATATGGTTTCCAACCATAATATATATCCATCCTTATATACATTATTCTCGCATATGTATATATTTACCAATATAGGTAAGTTCCATGAGTTGTAAAACTCTTATATTATATGTTACATTTTATCATCTTATATTAGATGATAATTCTCATTAGTTGTATTATATTATACAACTTATATTGAGATTATTATCCTAATATTATGTAACATCTTTATGTTGTATAATTACAACTCCTAAGGTTTAATCAATAAATACCTTAGTTTATAATCCTTATTTATTTATAGTTTGTCACATTATTTAATGTGTATATCCTTACTTATATTAATTCCATTTAAACCACCTTAATGCCATATAATTGTTATAACATTGATAACGTTATAGACCATAGTCTAAAATTCATTTTCCAACTCTTATTAATTCGGTACATCACTAAACTTTTCTTTAATTTCATTTTGACCACATAACATTATGTAATGTTATACCATATACTAATATCATATAATATGATATTTTTATTTCCTTTAATTTATAACCTATAGGTTTTATACAAAACTATATTATATTGCCGAAAAGGCAACAATGTTATAACCTTATTTCTTTCCATATCCCATAGTTTTCTTTATTTACAAAACCACCCCATTATTTATACCATGTTATATATATCATATAATATAACATTTTTAACTTATAAAATGGTATAACCTATGGTTTTATATTTATAAAATCCGAACAGACCTTGTCTGTTTATAAATTGATTTCCAACCCCTTTAACTTTCCAAATTTATAATTTGACCACATACTTAATGTTATGTAATATATATCATATATTATAACATTTTAAACCTTAATATAAATATAACCTATGGTTATATGATATTTTAATTTCCGAACAGACCTCAATATACATCTTATATTGTTTTTCAACCCTCAAACTTCCAATAATTGCCATTTGACCCAATTTATAACATATAGTTCTATAATATCATTAAAACTATATATTATACACATATCTTATTAAATACTCTTATATTATTCTAAAAATCACCAAATTCCACCAAAGGGTTATAATTACCCTTACTAACCATATACTCTCGGTATTTTACATTTCCACCCCATCTACTATTCCAAAGTGTCATAATGACATAATAACTATATATTATACATATATAGTTTATTTTAAATTCCAAAATCAACCAAATAAATTCCTAAAAATTCCTAATAGCCCATGGGTGTTTATAATACCATTTTACACCCTTAACTTTCGGTAATAACCTATTTACCACATATGTTATAAAAAATGTTACAATTAAATGCTTATCTTATTATAAAACCTTAAATAAGTTATTTAACTTATCTAATTTGGTCAAAGCCTACCATATGGTCAAGGTTGACCTCCTTAATATTGCCTTGACCTTTAATTTTCATATATCACGGTTTGTACCCATATTTTTCAGAAATTACCATTTAACCCCAAAACTTTATAAAATCTTATAATTTTTATTTTAAATCTTTAACCTCTAATTTTCGGCTTTATTAATATATAGCCCCCAAATTTAATTTAATTACACTTTATACCCCAATTCCTTGCGGTATTATATATTTGTTACTTAAACTTAATTAAAACCTTATAAATACATAAATAAAATGGCCTAAGGTACATGGCCTTATTACAAACATTAGCTCATAAAATAAATTACACATAAATGCCCAAAAATGCTTTAAACTATCGGCCTCTCCCATATGTTTTCCATATTTACCAATTTTCCACATAATATCTTAAATTTGACAATTATGTTAGTTAATTACTTATATAAATTTACTAAACCATTCCTTAATCACCTAAGGTCAAAATAAGACCTTAATAACCATATTCACTCACGGCAATATTATACACATATGTATAAACACATATTAATATACCAAGTGAAGGTTTAAGTGATTTATACCTTATTTTTGCCAAGTTTAGGCCTTGTTTGGCCACGGCTGCTTAGAGATAAATTTTCCACAGCTTTATTTACATGTTTTCAAACAGCAATTAAGGCACGATTAGTCTCCAAACAAGAGCGAACCATTAGAAGTGATTAATGTATATTTTCAAGGTAAAATTTACCTTAGAATATCAAGGCAAGCAAGGTTAGTCTTTGGCCTATTTATACAGAACAAAAAGAGTATCAAAAGAGCTATTAAACCAAGGCTTAAAACCGGTACAACTTAGATTAGAAGATGGATAATTTTCACCTTGATTAAAATGCCAAAAATGGTGTTTTTGGCATGGATTTGGCTATTCCTTGAAGCTCTTGATATACCAAATGAATAAGCATGTTAAGAAGAAGATTATAAGCCTAAGAAACAAAGGTTTCCAACTGGAATTGAAGAGAATCAAGAGATAAGTGCTTAAAGCACATTTTTATACCTTAAGAACAAGATTAGAACTCTCCTCCTTCTTCCCTTGTTACAGCCAAGAATTACCCTTCTTTTAACCTCCAAAACAACCTAGAACCATGGATGGAAATGGTTGATGCTTAGCTCAATGGAAAGAGGAAAGAAAAGTGAAGAGAATGAACATAAAATGGCTTAATAAGCTTACCTATGTCAATTGGCGTTCTCTTCTGAACTTGGTATGTTCTTACGGTTTTGGAGAAGCAAAAGAGAGGATGGAGCTGCTTGGTGTTAGCTGGGAAGAAGGTAATGAGAGGAAAGACAAAGAATTAAGCTTATAAGGTAATGTTTACTACTTTATTGAATAGGAATTAGATGACTCATTGTTAGATATTTTAGGTTGCTTAATGGGTGGGTATTACAGCCTAAGGAGGTCAGCAATGGATGGTCAAGTCAATGGATGACATTTGACCATGGTTAAAACTAAGTAATTAAATGTTATTTTGGGTACTATTCACCCAAAATCACCCATTTTGATTTTATTTTTAAACTTAGATTTAGACTTTATAATATAGTCTATCATGTCACATAAATGATATAAAGAATGTAATCTAGTCCTAAAAGTGACAAAAAGTCAATATCTTAGAGCTCATACACAAAAACATGTTTTAAGGTGTTTTAGCGCACATTTTGTTTCACAAGATGTTTCTGAGCTTAGTTTTCTTTGAGAACAGTTTTGTTATGTTCCTTACATGATTATTGATCATAGGAATCCAATTTTATATCAAATAGAGGTCATAAGACCTTTAAGGTTTCTTTAAGCACATTTTTCCCTACTTGACCTTGAAGAATGTAAATGCTTGTTCTTTGTGTTGGAGTGTTGTTCAAAGATTGTAGTATGTTCCTCTATGTTTTAATATGATTAGGACAAAATTTTAGGTCCTAAGAAGTTCATTTGGGTATGTATTTACCCTAAACAGTCAAAGGGTGCAATATCTTGCTTTGTGTTGACCATCGTTGTTCTCAATTGACTTTTAAGGCATGTTTAGGCCTTAATTAATGTTATTAGATGTTTAATCCATGTTTTATTAGTTTGGGGTATTTCAATCTACCCCCCTTAAAAAGACTTCATCCCGAAGTCGCTCCATCCAAATAAGTGTTTAAATAACTACCCATATAACCCATAATGTATATCTATGTGATATTTCATTTACACACATCGTATTGTGCTTATACAGCACATAGCCATCACTTTGTGGCGTTAGTTCAATCATATATGGATATAGGTGATCCATCAGCACCATTATTTCCTATCAATTCTACAACCCTGACAACCTCCCCGAGGTGTCCATAACATACCATCCTTCCACATTCCATAACTAATGATTCATTTCGTATCTAGGCGATACCATATGTAATCATTCTACAAGGTAATATAAATATATATCACAAGTATCATAAGAAAGTATTACACACATGGGTGTATATACATCATTCAAACAGGTATCTCATAAGATACACACATACAAGTGCACATCACACACAAACAAACGAACAACGTACGCCCCACGTACCAAACATAACCAATAAAACCTCGTATGCCCCGCATACCACCAATTCACTGTATGCCATGCATACGAAACAAACAAATAAACAAACCTCGTATGCCCCCGCATACCACAAACTACTGTATGCCCCGCATACGAAACAACAAAACTTAGTGCACACACGTGCACAGCCAAGAGGCTCTACCCCCCTTAAAAAGGGTTACGCCCCCGTACCCCACAAGTATACAACAGCCGCTCAACAAGGAGAGCTAGATACTTGGCTCTCATAGAGTTCTCCAATTCGTGGATTATCCTCATATCAGAGAGACGGGTATGACTTTAGCCCTTCCGGGCTCCACAATATATAAAGGGTGAGGCACTGATCTATTTGTGCTTTCTCCCGAATTCGTTCTAATGGGCCCACTCGCTCCGTACTGAGGTGCAGACCCATGAACCTAGGCTTAGTTTGCCTCTTTTCATTACATCTTTCCGTATTCCCACTAGATTAATAACTGCACAAGTGCAATACCAAAACACTCAGTCTTACAGAGTGCAGAGGCGTAAACCCTCAGCGGTTAGTATCTAATGAGTCAAACAGATAAGATGAACGAATTATCATGTGAGTGGTACATTCCAAGTCCATTGTTCCTTGCTTAAGGTATCTGTTGTATATTAGCTTTGTCTCTCATCATTGCGTAGTCACGCGTTTCTGTCCACAACATCTCGTAGGTTTCCTCTGGATTGCAAAAATTTGCTCGATCCTTATGAGGATTCTACATAATATTCGTCCATAATGGGTTTCCATGTTCCTATCCTTAGTGTTCACGTCCTTGAAAGGTTTCGTTGTCTTCACTGTATACTGTCTACTGCTCTGTCTTGAAGGTTCTTGATTTCTCTAGCCCGTTGGTTTAACTGCGGCTCTTCTCGTCCATCTTCGAGGTAATCTGCATCACTGTCCTTAGTTCGGAGTTGACTACTTCTCGTGTTCCTAACACTACTTGTCTACATACATGGGGTACCGTACTGATACATTACTGTTTACCCGACTAACTCATAAATAAGTCTGTCAGGCCCACATGCTCCTATCGGAGTGCGGTCGTCCCATGTCTCGTTTAGTAAACTGGTAATGTCTGTCACACGGGTATTGTGAAGTATTCTGTTGTCAATCTCCCTTTTGATGGATGTCCTTTTAGTTGTTTATTAGTTCATGTTATTGGTTATCTTGTTGTAAGTGCTATTGCCCTAGTGGCATCAGTGGTAATTCGTGCCTTAAGCCGGCGTTATTCAGCTCGGTGTAAGTAAAATTCGAGCTATATTCAGCAAAATTGGTTCTCCTATCTCGATCTCATTGAGTGCACACATATTCCTTTCCTCCCTGTTTATCATGATCACATCTCATCCATAGTTCATATTCGTTCCCTCATCCGTTTAATTGGATGTATTGCAGATTGCATAATAGCTTGAGCAACTTGGCTCTTCACTTCCCAACCATCCTCACTGACGATGGTGCATCTACAAAGGGTATCCCATTTCACACAAGGTTATGCTTGTCCATAAGGACTAAACATTCATCACTAGTAGTGGTTAGCATTAAATGCGGGTATACACTGATGGTATTTGGCTAATTAGCCATGTCTGAAAGTTCTTAAACAATTAAACTGGTGTGGTTTACAATCATAGTGGCTGTATAATTTCTTCAGTTGTAGTGGTTGGACTAACGGTCTTCCCGAGGTTTCACAGATTTCTAATCATAAGGTTTGTATGAAAAGTTGATATGAAAATTGGTATTAAAATTTTAGTATATAATAAGAGATTAAAATTAGTAGTAGTTGCAGTTGCAGCACTTGCTGTAGCAAGTGCGCAAGGCAGATGGAAATTTCAGTGGTTTAATTGTCATAGCGCTTGCAATAGCAAGTGCGCCATGCAGGTGGAAATTTTGGTTCAGTAATTACCGGTCTCATTGACTCTTTCGTCGTTGAGTATAGGCTACATGATAATGTAAGCATTAACATCCTGTTCATATATATACACGGTCTAACATCCAAGGTAAGTACATAACAAGGTAAGCAAAAGTCTTCCACCAACAGTCTCATGGAGTTCAGGGTACTCATGCCCTATCTACTCCCTTGCCTCTCTGGGCTCCAGCATCAGTAGATGTTTGGCCATCCTGACTGCCTCGTGGTACTCCAGGTCCTCCAACTGAGGTCTTCTGAGTATTCCTTGGTGGCCTGTAGTTACGGCCCTCAGGGTTCATCCAACACTCGAACTCCCGGTGGCCCTCTTTCTTGCAGCACCGACACTCGACTTTACGGCCACTGCAGTTGACCCCAGGATGATCCTTCTCACAACGCTTGCAATAGAAATGGCGCTGGGGCTGTCCGGCGCTGATGGTAGTATTTAGTTTAAGTTAAAATCTGATGATATGAAGGTTAAGGTTACAATTGAATTTAAGAGGTAGGCGTTCTCACCCTTAGGAGGTGCAGATCTCAGAGGCTGAGCATCTATAGCTGGGCCGGTCAACCGAAGGATGGGCTTTTTCCCCTTCGCTCCCTGGTGACCCTGCTGCCCTTTCTTTTGAAAGAATTTCCTGTTTAAGCTTTCGGGTTAGCATTCATAAGGTATTTAATATGATAAGTAGTTTATAATGGGATAAGTCCTTACTTTCCCTTCTTCTGGCTATCGCCTGGAGATGCTCCTCCACCCTCAGACTCTCCCTCAGGGTTCTTTCTCTTCTTCGTCCCAAGAGTCTCTTCCCGAGTCTGGAGCATTAGCTCCGTCCTTGAGGCAGCATCGTAACACTCCTGGAATCTCATTGGTAAGTTCTCATAAAGTTAATCGGTAATGTAGTAAGTAAAGAATTCATGGCTTTCATGTTTATACCTGGATAGTAGAATAGAGGGTAGCACCCATCGCCATCAGGATGCGAAACAACAATCCCCCCGGAACTTCTGGACCTTCACGGTCTCTGAGTAATCAACACCGGGGATGAAGTCCAGCAGACCAATGAATCGAGCATAGTACTCATCCACGGTCAGACCTCCCTGGGATAATGTCTCGAACTCACGGCGCTTCTTCTGCTTGAGATGTGTCGGGTAGTACTTCCCCCTTAGTAACTCCACAAAGGCAGCCCACGAAAAGTCGGGCGTAGCCAGGTGATGATCCTTGACCAACCTCCACCAAGTGCTGGCTGCATCCTTCAGATGGAAAGCAGCAATGACGACCTTCTTGTCGGCAGGTACTTGCAAAGCTTTGTAGGCCTTCTCATGTTCAACAATAAAACGCTCCAAGGCTACGGGGTCTGGCTCCCCAGAATATGTAGGTGGTCGGGTCTCGGTAACTGACTTCAGCCAGTTCGTTTCCCTGGGTTGTGGCGGATGGGCTGGTGTTCCTCCAATCTGAGTACCAAGCTGTGTGAGAATGGCAGCAATCGTCTCTGCAACTCCTGGAATCACGGGGTCACCGCCTCCACCTCTACCAGTACCACACCCTCTAGTTCCCCCAGACATCTGTAGTACAGTATGTCACATAAATACTCGGTAATTTACCGTACACAACCAGTGGATATTGAATTGCCTTAACGGCTAACATATCACGCAATTTGTGTTACTAAACACTATATCCTTTAAGACGAGCCGTCTCGTACCTCACAAACGTTTCCCGTAATTTCCCATGTCCTAAGCTCACTGTCTTAACCTATTTTCTCGTCATCAGAGTGGTACTCCGCTCTGATACCACTTTTGTAACACCCCTCTCCTTAAACACGTAATAATCTCTCTCGTAGCAATAAATAAAACGTCTTACAGCGGAAGAATAAATAATAAAAACAATACGCACTCGGGTGTCACCGGCCATTACTCGCCCATGCGAGTAACGAAGCCAAACTATATCCAACAACCAACAAAAACAAACTGCTAACCGTTGTGATAACGAGATAACTCCTATACATCATACTAAGTCCATAAACCATAAATGTCGACAAGTGAGCGTCTACCCAATCCCGAATATACATAACCGTATCATAATACAATCCATAGTCTAACATTGTTATACAAATAAACTCCATGTGCGGTAATTAAAATAAACTCTAACTACCCTGATCCCGCACTTCAGCTTCGGCGATAATCAACAACCTGCACAATGAGTGTAGTCTCAGCGATAAACGCTGAGTATGCCGGGCCTGGACCCTAATGGTCACTTAGTCATTTTAACTATCTTATTATTAGATTGGTTTCATGCTTTTCCATTTTACAATTATAATCAATACTGTAATATACATGCATAAATTCATAATCATCCATCCAATTCAAACTGTCATAACACCTAACCATCCATCCAATTCAAACAGTCATAAAATATCACAAACAACAATTGTATATCGAACATATCGAAATAATAATACTGAATAAACGCCGTGGCGAACACCATCCTTAGTTAATTTAATCTGGCCTTCAAGGCCCCATCCATCCAAACCATGTTAATTAAATACCATTTGGGCGTCATGTTGAGATAACCCGATAACCTCACCATGGACAGTAGTCCTCCCGTACACACAAAGGTGCTCATTTCGCCAGAGGTCCGGAGGCCCCTGACTATTCACTTTGCCTCGTAAGGCGTCCATATAAAGGTCGTAGCCACCTGACCCACGATCCAAATAGGGCTCGTTGGGTATAAACCTGGAGCGGAACCCGATCGGGAACCCCTCAGTGATCACAAATGCGCAACCAGGTAGTTCGTAAACTACACTGGATTCCTCACCTTAACTCACACCATCTCTCTCTCATAATGTTTAAGATATGCTCTTAGTCTTATGGAGAATATAATGTATTAATTAACTGCCCAATGGGTCTCACGCATACCTAGAAGAAATCTAGGTTATATTCATGTTCGAGATCCATGCTCTAGAGACCGACAATGTCGTGACTCGTTCCTAAGTGTTTTACTTAGGTTACCATATACTTAAAATTAATACTATGATATTATATCAAGTAACCGTCATGTTATCACATTAACGTATGTGTATGTTTATATAAGTCGATCTATAGTCGACGTAGTGTTAGTCCCGTAGGACGCTCGTGCATAAATAATTAATGCAGTAACACACATAATCACATACACGTATCCACATACATAACACACAAGTTATATCAACCAAATCCGAGCCCTAGGAATTCCTTAGGACAACCCGAATCAAACCCCTTTACATACCGTACACCTTAGACCAAGGATGCGCAGTGTAGACCACTAGCTCGTCAAGCGCCTTCGTCTGAAGTATGATCTAAACGATAATAAACTATAAGTCAGTCTCCATGACTAACTAAATCTGGTATTTCCGAATAACAAGTAACCCCGACAGTTCATCCCCGGATTTCTACAGTTAGTTGTTACGGGTTTCTCTAAACCAGTCGGCTTTGTTACTAAAACTCGTATGTCGAAATGTTTCGACTGTTAAGCTTAATTCGTTATATTTCTTTAATCTTATCCATCATTGAATTTAGGTATATAACCTATAGTTGCATGACTTCATGCATTACTTATTATATTGTATTATTTTTTTCCACCATCCATTATAATACATTGTATTATATAACCCATTATCTTTAGTAAACTATATTTCCATTCAAAAACTTTTAACATATAGTTTATAAACTATTTCCATGTAATAATCTCCACCATTATATTATATGGTTTCCAACCATAATATATATCCATCCTTATATACATTATTCTCGCATATGGATATATTTACCAATATAGGTAAGTTCCATGAGTTGTAAAACTCTTATATTATATGTTACATTTTATCATCTTATATTAGATGATAATTCCCATTAGTTGTATTATATTATACAACTTATATTGAGATTATTATCCTAATATTATGTAACATCTTTATGTTGTATAATTACAACTCCTAAGGTTTAATCAATAAATACCTTAGTTTATAATCCTTATTTATTTATAGTTTGTCACATTATTTAATGTGTATATCCTTACTTATATTAATTCCATTTAAACCACCTTAATACCATATAATTGTTATAACATTGATAACGTTATAGACCATAGTCTAAAATTCATTTTTCAACTCTTATTAATTCGGTACATCACTAAACTTTTCTTTAATTTCATTTTGACCACATTACATTATGTAATGTTATACCATATACTAATATCATATAATATGATATTTCTATTTCCTTTAATTTATAACCTATAGTTTTTATACAAAACTATATTATATTGCCGAGAAGGCAACAATGTTATAACCTTATTTCTTTCCATATCCCATAGTTTTCTTTATTTACAAAACCACCCCATTATTTATACCATGTTATATATATCATATAATATAACATTTTTAACTTATAAAATGGTATAACCTATGGTTTTATATTTATAAAATACCGAACAGACCTTGTCTGTTTATAAATTGATTTCCAACCCCTTTAACTTTCCAAATTTATAATTTGACCACATATATAATGTTATGTAATATATATCATATATTATAACATTTTAAACCTTAATATAAATATAACCTTTGGTTATATGATATTTTAATTTCCGAACAGACCTCAATATATATCTTATATTGTTTTTCAACCCTCAAACTTCCTATAATTGCCATTTGACCAAATTTATAAAATAGTTTTATAATATCATTAAAACTATATATTATACACATATCTTATTAAATACTCTTATATTATCCTAAAAATCACCAAATTCCACCAAAGGGTTATAATTACCCTTACTAACCATATACTCTCGGTATTTTACATTTCCATCCCATCTACTATTCCAAAGTGTCATAATGACATAATAACTATATATTATACATATATAGTTTATTTTAAATTCCAAAATCAACCATATAAATTCCTAAAAATTCCTAATAGCCCATGGGTGTTTATAATACCATTTTACACCCTTAACTTTCGGTAATAACATATTTACCACATATGTTATAAAAAATGTTACAATTAAATGCTTATCTTATTATAAAACCTTAAATAAGTTATTTAACTTATCTAATTTGGTCAAAGCCTACCATATGGTCAAGGTTGACCTCCTTAATATTGCCTTGACCTTTAATTTCCATATATCACAGTTTGTACCCATATTTTTCAGAAATTACCATTTAACCCCAAAACTTTATAAAATCTTATAATTTTTATTTTAAATCTTTAACCTCTAATTTTCAGCTTTATTAATATATAGCCCCCAAATTTAATTTAATTACACTTTATACCCCAATTCCTTGCGGTAATATATATTTGCTACTTAAACTTAATTAAAACCTTATAAATACATAAATAAAATGGCCTAAGGTACATGGCCTTATTACAAACATTAGCTCATAAAATAAATTACACATAAATGCCCAAAAATGCTTTAAACTCTCGGCCTCTCCCATATGTTTTCCATATTTACCAATTTTCCACATAATGTCTTAAATTTGACAATTATGTCAGTTAATTACTTATATAAATTTACTAAACCATTCCTTAATCACCTAAGGTCAAAATAAGACCTTAATAACCATATTCACTCACGGCAATATTATACACATATGTATAAACACATATTAATATACCAAGTGAAGGTTTAAGTGATTTATACCTTATTTTTGCCATGTTTAGGCCTTGTTTGGCCACGGCTGCTTAGAGATAAATTTTCCACAGCTTTATTTACATGTTTTCAAACAGCAATTAAGGCATGATTAGTCTCCAAACAAGAGCTAACCATTAGAAGTGTTTAATGTATATTTTCAAGGTAAATTTACCTTAGAATACCAAGGCAAGCAAGGTTAGTCTTCGGCCTATTTATACAGAACAAAAAGAGTATCAAAAGAGCTACTAAACCAAGGCTTAAAACCGGTACAACTTAGATTAGAAGATGGCTAATTTTCACCTTGATTAAAATGCCAAAAATGGTGCTTTTGGCATGGATTTGGCTATTCTTTGAAGCTCTTGATATACCAACTGAATAAGCATGTTAAGAAGAAGATTATAAGCCTAAGAAACAAAGCTTTCCAACTGGAATTGAAGAGAATCAAGAGATAAGTGCTTAAAGCTCATTTTTATACCTTAAGAACAAGATTAGAATTCTCCTCCTTCTTCCCTTGTTACAGCCGAGAATTACCATTCTTTTAACCTCCAAAACAACCTAGAACCATGGATGGAAATGGTTGATGCTTAGCTCAATTGAAAGAGGAAAGAAAAGTGAAGAGAATGAACATAAAATGGCTTAATAAGCTTACCTATGTCAATTGGTGTTCTCTTCTGAACTTGGTATGTTCTTACGGTTTTGGAGAAGCAAAAGAGAGGATGGAGCTGCTTGGTGTCGGCTGGGAAGAAGGTAATGAGAGGAAAGAGAAAGAATTAAGCTTATAAGGTAATGTTTACTACTTTATTGAATAGTAATTAGATGACTCATTGTTAGATATTTTAGGTTGATTAATGGGTGGGTATTACAGCCTAAGGAGGTCGGCAATGGATGGTCAAGTCAATGGATGACATTTGACCATGGTTAAAACTAATTAAATGTTATTTTGGGTACTATTCACCCAAAATCACCCATTTTGATTTTATTTTTAAACTTTGATTTAGATTTTATAATATAGTCTATCATGTCACGTAAATGATATAAATAATGTAATCTAGTCCTAAAAGTGACAAAAAGTCAATATCTTTGAGCTCATACACAAAAACGTGCTTTAAGTTGTTTTAGCGCACATTTTGTGTCACAAGGTGTTTCTGAGCTTAGTTTTATTTGAGAATAGTTTTGTTGTGTTCCTTACATGATTATTGATCATAGGAATCCAATTTTGTATCAAATAGAGGTCATAAGACCTTTAAGGTTTCTTAGAGCACATTTTTGCCCTACTTGACCTTGAAGCATGTAAATGCTTATTCTTTGTGTTGGAGTGTTGTCCAAAGATTTTAGTATGTTCATCTATGTGTTAATATGCTTAGGACAAAATTTTAGGTCCTAAGAAGTTCATTTGGGTATGTATTTACCCTAAATAGTCAAAGGGTGCAATATCTTGCTTTGTGTTGACCATCGTTGTTCTCAATTGACTTTTAAGGCATGTTTAGGCCTTAATTAATGTGATTAGATGTTTAATCCATGTTTTATTAGTTTGGGGTATTTCAGTGAGTTTTTTATGTCTTGCACATCATTGTTGTTCTGCCTTTGTGGCTCACTGGGCCATGTGCCCCTAATTATCTAAATATATATATACAAGAATTTTATTATATATGTATGGATTATATGATATATGGTATTAATTGGCATTATAAAAGCCTACAATTATATATACATAGCACATATGTATATAACCCATGAACATAAGATATTAATGTTATATAATGACAAGATTTATAATAGTAAACAATAATGAGTGAGATTATTGTATAAGTGGTTATAGAGAAGTTGGAGGAATAAATAAACAAACCTACAAAAGAGATATACTTATAATATAAGATATAAATCCTTAGTACTAAGGTTTCATGGATTAAGGTACATTAATTAATACCTTAATTATAACATAGTCAAGAAATAAAAGAGTTAACAGAGATTAAAAGACAATATTGTAACTCATGAGAATAACAAATATAAAATGCTAGAACGTTTCACAAATATGTTTAGACGTTATAAGAGAGTGGTATTTAATTAAATGTTTTTAATTAATCGGATTATAGGAGTGGGATAGACGAGACGTCTGCCGGGACTTGATGAGTGTCGTCTACGATGTATGGTATGGATTCTTGCGGCTTGTTTGCTACCAAGTTACATCGGCTAGTGTGTTATTTGATTAAGTGAAATGATCATAAGGTTAACGCATGGAAATGAATTATTATGTTGTTCCGTGTTTGATTGTACTCGTGTGTTAAACTACTAACTCTACCCTAGAGTAGAAATAAACGCACATGAGGAATATTGATATGGTTGAAAGATACCTAGAGGAATAAGGAAAGGTTGTACTTAATGATAATGGATTTGGGAATTTAACGCTAACCTTCTTAGGAGACCTATTCGACACCTGACACTGTGGTGTCTCGAATTAAAAGTTGGCACTTCTAACAAATTTGGTTATTGGGGGTTAAGAGGAAATCCGGTGGTACCGGCTACGCGTAGTGTATTGGCTGGAGGACAGTATTTGTATCAGATCCAGAGTCCACAAATTATTATCCTGGAGTCCAGAGGTTGGCTCAGGATCTTTGACTTTCACTCACTAACGGGGGATTTGGTTAGTCATGCGTCAGACTAACGGTCATGCAATTTGGTAGTTTAGCACTCACTTATTAGGGTTCACTAATACTCGGTTAGTCATGTGTTATCCCGAAAGTCATGCAATTTGGTAGTTTAAATACACATTCAATAGGGTTCAAATAATTCCCGACTAGTCATGTGTCACACTGACGGCCATGCAATTTGAGAGTTTGATACTCACCTAGCAGGGTTCATAAATACGTGAATATATATTGACCTGAACTTGAAAAGTGGCAATCCCATCATTTGGATCGTCCAAGGATAATAGATTGAGGTTGTATTTGAGGTTCCAAATATAATCACGAGACCCAGGTTGAACAGAGAACTGACACACTTACTTTGGTGTTGCACTCTTATTGGATGGTTGTACTGAATTGTGTGTGGCCAGGTAGCTTGCAGGCTGCACATTTTCATACCGGCAGTTGTGCTGAGCCGTTTGGGCCTCACCATATATTTCAGATACATGATGCAATTCGACCCCACCGAGTGTAGGCAGGGTAGATTTTAGACCGGGAGTACTTTTGCTTTTGATATTATCCCAGTTACACTTATGCACTTATGTAAATTGTAGTAAGTCGTAACGAACTTGTATTTTGGAAAAATGTTAGTTGACTCGGTATGTATGTATATAAACTGTTGGATTTAAGTTGGTTAAGTACTTAATCACTCAGACCATTACAGTTGAGTGAACAAGGCCTAGTTAGTCACGTTAGTCACGTGGGTGACTAACGGCGATATCACTGGTTTATTGTATTATCTGCTATGATTTCATTTAAGTTAAGTATCGTTAATTATCGTTAATTGTGCTTTACGAGTTGGGATGTTACAGAGCCCCGTACGTCCTTGTCAACGTTAAAGTCATTCAGGTGGTGCTAGCTGTGTTTTTGGAAATTAATGTCTTTTGGGTATTGTTTGTAATATAGCATAAGTTGGGTGAATATTATAATTTTTGAATGTATTTATTGAAAATTTTAAAATAAGAGTAATATTGTAAAGTTTTTAAAAATCTTGACTGCATGAAGTGGAAACTCTACTGAGTGTACGAGTTAAGTTATAAAGCAATAACTCATATCATCTTCAACAAAAATACTATAGTAAAACTATGTAAAATATTGGCTGGAGCCACTTAGCGCATGACTATTTTTTTCCACTCCGAGTGCTGATTTATTTTCATAAAATGTTATTAGCTATTTGAATATATACCAAAAGAGATGAAGAAGAAGTAAAATGGTTATTGTATTTATTGTATTTGTGAGTAAACTGAAGTTTGTAATTGCTATGTTTTCCAGCTATAACTTTATGTGGATTTTAATAATATATGAGATGAGACTTTCGGTATATGAGAACATATTTGGCTTCTTTACTCATAATATTTTTGTGTCATATTTAACAGCATGTTTACAATATTTTAGGTGGTTCTTATATGAGCATTATCTTGCGTTCTTTTCAAATAATATCCTATTCATATAAAAAAGTAAAAACAAAACAAACACAAAAATGTTGAGATGAAGCATAGCATTATTAAAGTTGCTTAGGTTTTGGGGTTGCTATTCGCAGTACAAAATTACTAATCATCGCAGTATAAAATTTTATTAAATCATATTGATGTTGTAAACATGTAATGATGTGTCCCTGTGTTTTTTCCTTTCAAAAATGATATCTGAAAGTAATTTAACCCAAGAAGTTTGTAGTTTATTAGTAGCGAATTTTGTTAGTTACTTTTTTGTTGTAATCAATACTGGAATCTTTTTTTTAAGTGTTGGATTACATTTTTATGTGTTTACACTATTAATATGATTTAAAGTTAATTTGTACTGCAAATAGCAAAAACTTTACTATTTGCGGTATAATTTTTTTTTTCACCAAACTTAGTTGAATAAGTTGGAATATTGCGGAGAGACACTTTTTTCTGAAATAAAAGAGAATTGAATGACCAAATTTTGGTCAAAATGATTAAAACAACTAAGTCACAACATGAAATACCCCGAACTTAAATATGGTGATTAAATTATTCTAATATGGTATTTAAGGGCCTAATAGTGCCTAAGTAATTTTGGTAAGGAAAATAAATCCAAAAGAAATGAGAAAACGCTTAAAAAGCGAAAAACGCTAAAATAAGCGTTATATAACCATAGGAGGTACGAGACCTCGGCTAGAGTATTATAAGGATTCATAAGGATTTTTCATGCTTAATTAGTATACGGGAACAATTCCCGAAGAAAACGGATCCAAATAATGAATTAAAACACTAATAAAACTTTAGCGCACGTTTTTCGAGAAAACCCGAAAACGTGACTTTGAGTGGTCAAATGAACCCGTAAAAATTATAGTTCATTAAATAACTATAATTAAACATTAATGGAAGCTTAATAGCCATTAAAATTAAAGAAACTAGAAGAATCCGAAAAACGGGCCCGGTTAGTGAATAGTGCTAAAACCGGGTAAAATAACGAGCGTTTTCTGTAAAAGACGAAAAACACTCCAGCTTGTATATTATGTGGGGGCCGGTTTTTAGCTGATAATCAGCCCTCTCACACACACTAACTAGCTAAGAGACAAATAAGTAAAAGTAGTCAAAAAGCAAAAAGTAGAAAAGTAATAAAAACACCTTTTGCACACTCTCACTCTCCTCCCATTCCTTCTTTTCCCACCATGAGCAGCCCTCTCTTTCCTCTTCTTCTGATTCTCCTTCCTCCTCCACGTTTTTGAGCTCCTCCAAGCAGCTCCCATGGTGTCTCCTCACTTTCTCCTCATGCCCAAGCTCCATTCATGCTCCAAACTAAAAAATAATCACATATTTGAACTCCCCTCACCAAGGGCTATCATTCCCTCTTTTTAGAATTTCAAAAGGAGGAACTTCATCTCCATGGGTTTTTCCCATTTGAAGAGAAAATGGTACCAAATCAAAGCTTGGAGTCTCCTCTTTCCATTAAGGTAAAAATCTCAAAGAAACAACTCATTTTCTTCCTTCTCTCTTGTAGCCGATTTTTGTCCCCATTGTAATGCTCTGTTTTTTTCTCTCTTTTGAGCATTATTCCAACCTTCCAATGGTGGTGGGATCACCTTCTTGAACCAAGGGTTAAAACCCCTCTTAAAAGACTCCAAAGGTAAACCCTAGATTTGGTATTTTAAGCATTTCAATGAATTAGTATTATTCCAAGGGTTAGTATTTTAATTACACTTATTTTGTGTTCCTTGGATGGTGGGAATGGAGTTTGACAACTCCATTGCCCCCTTGACAGAATTTGAAAAGAGGAAGAGCAAGAGGAGATTGGAAAAAGAAAGAAGAAAGTATGAGCTTAAGGTAAGGAATCCCTCTTAATGCCAATTTTAATGCATTAGAATAATGGGAATGGGTAAAGTAATGAAAGAACCCAAAATGTAGTACTAGGAAGTTTGGTGGAAGTTTGAGAGTATTGGTGAATTAATGTTTGGATTGAAGGCCTTAGAGCCAAGTAATTGAGTATGTATATGGTATTGTTGTTTGTGGAAGTTTTGGTAAATTGATATTTCTTTGATGCTGGTAGGACCCCTTGTGGGTGTGGCTGCTTCGGCCTTCCCTTGGTGCGCATTGATCCTGCCGTTGCGGCTGTTCGTTTCATTGGGCGGTTCTGGCGACTTTTCGTCTGCCCTCCGCCTTTTTGGCTGCCTTGTGCCTGGCCCCCCCGGTGTGGTCTTGGTTTGCTTCGCGCTGTTTCGTACCCTTGGCCTGGTAGTTGTCGGATGCGACACTCCATGGGTGTTCACATCTGTAGCCCCTAGCAATGTGCAAAATGCATTGGAAAAACAAGAGAAAGAGTTAGTGTTTGTAATCTTGAAGATGGAGATTTGACTTGGGTATAGGTAGTGCATATGTATAGGAATGAATTGGTATGGTAAAATGAAGTTAGGACAAGATGCAAAGTGCAAAGGAAAGTGTAGAAATGCACAAGTGTGCAAGTTATCAAAATGAGAATGGAAATTTGTAGAAATTTGGCAAGAAGTTGAGTATGGATTGGACCAAGGATTTGAGGTGGTTTAAGGAGTGTTTTGAGGTGTTTAATTATGTAGGAAACTTGTGGAAAGTTTATGGAATGATTAGGGGTGGATTAAGGGTTGATTTGGGGTTGAAAAATGACCTTAATAGTAGTTTTTAGTAAGGTCCGGACTTAGGATATGTACCAAGTCCCGGACCGCTTCAAAAAAAGGCCGGACCAAGTCCAGGACCAGGTAGAAAAATGAGCCGAAAGTACACAGAAGTATTGGTCCGGGACTTAGGGTCCGGACCAAGTCCCGGACCACCCCCAAAATATTGCAGAAAGTGGTTTTTAGGGTTTAAATGATGGGGGATTGATTGGTAATGGTTTTAGAAGTTGTTAAGGCCTTGTTTGGTGATATTTAAAGGTCCTAAGAAGTGTAAACAAGTGTAGGAAGTGAGTGAGAAGTAAGAACATAATTTGACATAAGTAAAACTAAGTATAACGGGACAATGAGGTAAGCACGGGAGTAGTAACTATTCAAGTACCGTATGAACAAAGTATTAATAACAATGTTTGAAACATTATCAGTGGAACAAGTGTGAGCCAAGGAACAAGGGAACACACGGTAAAGCTAACCCCGGTGAAAGGTATGATTTTCTCATGCCCCGTATGCTAACCGAGTTACGTTGATTTGTGTGCTGTATGCCAGCTAATCAAGACTAAAGCATGAAAACGGTTATTGCCTTTCATTGTATGTCTTGTTGTATGTTGTATGAGCTAATCCTTCTTGATTGATTGTGTGGCTTCACTTAGTGCGTAGACCGACTCATAGATGAGTCTTGTGTTTAGTGACTCGTAGTAAGACTCATGTTGTGAACTAACGGGAACATAGAAACGCACTAAACTAACGAACCAACAAACGATAACGCAAACCAATGAACTCACTAGAATGTGAGAAAGTGCATGGGAGTAGTAACCTCCCGATAACGGTAGGAGAACCAAAATGAATAATCCACAAACAATAAGTAGTGGAAGTATATAAATAAACCCTATTAGAGGAATTAATGTTGGTGCAAGTCATGAACCATGAGAGTAGTAAAGAATGATGAGGGATCTTCAAACCCCTTAGCAACTAGTCAACCCACTATGAGAGGACCCGACTGATGTAAGTAATGTCCCGAACATGAGAGTATTCGATACGTTGGGGAAACCCTTAAATCTGAGAATACTAGACGGTGGTAATTCCCTAAGCTAGTGGAGGTTATCGAGAGAGATACTTCTAGGCTAATCCATGAGATTGTAAGATACTCCGAGAGAGGAGTGTTGGGAATTTGAGTGATCCGGTAAAAACGGACATTTGAATATTTGAGGAGCTAGGAGTATAGCCCTTTGTATTTGTAGGCCCGGTGGTGAGTCTTGTGTATGACTCCGCCCAGAGGCCAAAAGTAATGAGTATTGCGTATGTATGAGTAAAGTAATGAGTATTGAGTAATGAGTAAGTATGAGTATGTAATGAGTATTGAGCAATGAGTAAGTACGAGTAAGGAGAAGAGTATGGGTACTGAGTATGCGAGAGCAAGTGATGAGTACTGAGTGAGAGTAAGTAATAGTAGTAGTGAGTACGGAGTAGAGCATGAGTAAATAATGAGTAAGGTAGTGAGCGCAACGTGAGTAAAACAACGAGTAAGTAAGATCAAGCTTGGTGGAAACTTTGCGAACAAATAGCTAAATGAACGGTTGACTGACAACTTGTCTTCCTTGGTAGGTAACGAACCTTGTATAGGTATGTAAGTATTGTTGATTGTATTGTTGTAGTATTAGTATGTATGTATGCATGTAAAACGAACTCCATGTATATCCGACCTAAAGTAGTCGGCGTACCGCGGTTAGCACGCGGTATATGCGAATTTCATATGCAGCAATTTTGCTGAGCCCCTAGGGGCACCATTTTTATTTTACAGGTATTTGAAGCTGACCGCCGTTCGAGAGTGTAGGACGGGGCTGCTATGTAAGCATGGGTAGTTTAATTATAGGAATTGTATTCGAATTGTAATGCGAATTTGGAAGTCCAAACTGTATCGGTAATTTAAGGATTGTAGTAGACTCGGTATAGTATTGTATTGGAGTTGTAATTGAATTATGGTTGAGTATGCAAGGGAAAGTAATGTATTGTGTAGAGTACTCTGTATGTTCAATTCATCAGACCGATACTATGTAGTAGTGTAGCTGGCCTTATTAGTCACGTGGGTGACTAGCGGCATTATACACCGGCCGTTGTGTATGTATTATCCGCTACGAAGGTAAGTATTTGTACAGTAATGACGGTATTAGCGATAGGGGTGTTACAAAAAGTGGTATCAGAGTGAAGTATCGCTCTGATGGATGAAATACCGAGTTTAGGAAAATACCGAGTTAGGAATTAGAGATTTAGGGCTAAGGGTTGAGTGTTAGCGTGTGAGGTACGCTAGATACGAACTTCCGCGTGAACCGGAAACCTATAACAACCATACCCGCCCTCCACAACCCACGGTATTAAGTTGGGAGAAGAACGCCAGAGAGATGGAAAGACCTCTCACACTCGGGTGAGACCCGATCTGGCAGCTGCAAAAATAAACCTTATTAGAAAAGGAACCTGTCATACGGTAGATTCCGAGAACCAGAAATCCCGGAGATGGTTCCCTTTGGAACAACAACAACCGCATTTAATGATCGTAGACCGAAGATCCTAAACACAGGATAATGGAATTTACGGCACCATGGGGCGACATGCTCTGCAGTCGCGAGAACCATGAGTAGCCAGCAAGAAGAGGAGCACAACCGCGCGATGAAGCGAGGAAGACAGAGTAACAATATGGAGAATGACTGTGTGAAGATGAAATAGAGGAGGCATCCCTTATATAGAGGTTGGTCATGAACTAATCACAAGGTTACAAGTTCAAAACGGTAACCTGGTACATGTACCATATGTACTGGATGCAGTCCTACTGTACGTGAACAGTGACCTAGTACGTGTACATCTTCTTGGCAAAAGTAATTACCAACGGTAACTTTTAATTCACTTTGTACTGGATGCAGCCCCATTGTACGTGAACAGTGACCTGGTACATGTACCTCTTCCTGTCATAAGTAATTACCAACGGTAACTTTTAATTCACTTTGTACTGGATGCAGTCCCATTGTACGTGAACAGTGACCTGGTACGTGTACCTCTTCTGGGCAAAAGTAATTACCGACGGTATCTTTTAATTCACTTTGTACTGGATGCAGTCCCATTGTACGTGAATAGTGAGCTGGTATGTGTACCTCTTCCTGTCAAAAGTAATTACCAACGGTAACTTTTAATTCACTTTGTACCGGATACAGTCCTATTGTACGTGAACAGTGACCTGGTACGTGTACCTCTTACTGTATGTTTACATTTAAACGTCACTATATTATGTAACTCTTGCGTTGTCAGGTCGTGCCTTAAGCAAGCACCCAAAAAAATAATAATTAGTATCTAACTTTTGTACCAGAAACAGACATCGCCTGCTCCATGTTACCGTTTTAACCTTACTTTTCGCACTAGCCGTTGAACTAGCCGTTGGACATGTCAGTGACCGTTACTCTAGTATTATAAAAAGGGGTATTGGTCTCCCAACATACTCATTCCTTACCTTCTGCTCTCAAAATCTTTATAATTACATCTTGCATGAATTCTTCATATCTTACGCCACATTTTGCTCTCAAAATCAAATGGAGTTTCCTTTCAGTTTGCACGTTAATTATGTAGCTACTTTTGGTCGTCATGGAGCTCAATTTGATAGAATGATGGGGCACATACGCGTAGAAGTAACTATGCCATATCCTACTAATCTCCGCGATCTACAACGACGAGTAGTTCATGCTCTACAGTCCCTCATCGACAGAATAAACATAACAACAATGGTGTATTTGGGGCTGGAGGGCGACTACGAGTAGACTTTTATACATGTATGAAATGATACATCAGTTTGTCGGATGATAAAGAATTATATGGAGTATAATGATTTCATCTATCATATTCCATTACTTGTTATTTATGATCCTATTGAGCCTGATGATGACGATAATTCAACACCAAGAACCAATTTATGAGATGCAACGTAATGTAATAGCACAACTAATAGAGAGACAAAGGTCAGGAAATAATTAGGTTACTGGTTATTACGTAATTGATCTTGTTAGTTCTCGTGGTAGTAACCTTAGGTTTGTAATGAGGAGGAGCAGTTTGTGCTACATTTTTTTGTTCAAAGTGTGGTCATTCTGGATGATTAATGAAACTTCTAGCATAAAACAATTTAAGGTTCGAACCCGTTTTTTCAAACCGTTAATAAGTAGAAATAGAGAAATCCACACAAATTGTACTAAAGTCTATTACAACAAGTAAAAATAAAAGACAACAAATAGTTCCAAGATGTTACTAAAGTTTATTACATCTAAATCCTAGATGAGAACCACTAGGGTGCACCATGCTGGCGCTGGTAACTATCCCATATGGATAAAGAGCTGAACACATCCTCAAGACCATGAGTTGTAGCCCTTTGTTCATCTTCTGGCATCCCCTAACGATAGTATGACCAGTCCCATGCACGGTTCTCTTGATAGTATGGACGTGCAAGCTCACTTTCCTCAGACAGTAGCTACAACACACTTGGTCAGGTAAGTACACATAAAAAATAAAAGTGATATTTCATGATGTACTATAAAAATATGACTTACTAGCGCGGGATCCGGAAGATGAACCAATGTGCTCTCATAACTCTCAGAGTTTAGGATCTTCGGATGTGTGTGCTTGGTGTACCAATCTAGGTAGAGTGGATCGCAAGCATGCAACTGCGCACTTGTATGCTCATACCCTAGAACTAGCACTTTAGGTGTGTTATCCCACACACTGTACATGGGGGGTACACACAGGTGTATGGTCGTTTTTTCCTCTTTTTTGGGACCTTGAGTTGGGTCTAATAGGAGGTTCAGGGATACCCTGAATGTACCCAAACTGGCATAGACTACGCCCTGGCATGTACGGCTCATTCAACCCCATAATCTGTATGGTACCTCTTTACCATGTATGTCCTCCATGAACATTAACATTTTCCCGACCGTAGGACAACCAATCAATCTACAATGTTTGATAGTAAAATATAAACAACAACGAAAGACAAAAATAATAATGGTTCAATTTGTTAGCAACTACAGACACTTACATTAAGAGCAGTCAAAGCATCTAGATGCTCACGATAGCCTTGCAGTGAACGATGATCATGAACTTGAGAGTTAGATCTCACCCATCTTAGAGCCCAAGGTTTGTCATTATGAGCACGCCAGTCCGGGCTAATCGCTGGTCTTAAAGTAGGGAAGTATGCATAAATCCAGCATTGTGCATATAAAAACAATAAAATGATTAAGCAGTACCAATTATTAATATCCAATGAGTCATCAGATACTAGATCCACATTAGGACACATACCTCAAGTAATGTCATACAACAACCTATTCCACTGGAGTCGGCACAAGAGGCTATCCCGAGATGACGATATAACCATGCAAGAGTACCAGCTCCTCATTCATATTTATTAAGCTTCTTAGCACGTTTCATGGGAGCTACTAACCAAAACAGCTGTGGACTCAAACGACCATGTGATTTTCCAACTAATATGGTGGTACCGATCAGATGATACAACCAACCACATGCCTGCTTCATTGGGTCTGCATGTTCATCCCTACAGTGCTGCAACAAGCCCGCAATGGATACAGCACCGGTATTCCACAGTGTCTCTGTCATAGTTTCAACATCTCACCCAAAATCAAGACACTCAGCCATTACTTCCTTCAGCTCAGGGGTGGACGACTACCCCAGCAATGGACGACCAACGATGGGGATTTGCAGTATCATCCACACAACATGCAGGGTAATCGTCATCTCACCGAATGACATATGAAATGAGTTCGTAATATTAAAATTCAACATAAAAAATATTATAAAAATAAAAAATATAGGGTAAAGCCCTATTGTTGGGCTTTAGTCAACAATTCAAAAAAAACAGGGGCGAGCCTCGCAGGGGCTCTAACCCTGCCAGGGAGAGCAGCGTAAGGGCTCTACTACAGCCCAGGCGAGCCACGCAGGGGCTCTACCTCTGTACCCGCGAGCCGCCCAGCTGCTCGCCCCATTATAGGTAGAGCCGTGGCGGGGCTCTCCTTAGCCCAAGTCGAGCCGCGGCAGTGCTCTACCCCCATTGTTATTTTTTTCAAAATTTTCATGTTAATTCCGAATTTTTCATGCTAGATCTAGCTTAATTGATGTTAAATTTCAAAATACTAACAGCAAATCCATACTCATGACACCCAAATCTATAAGTTTGAAAAACAAAATTCGAAAAACTCACCCTCCTTTGTAGTTCTGGTATTACACAAAGTGAATTGTGATTCCTCTATCTTTATCTCAGTTGAGATTATCAGCCAACTCAAATGATTGAGGAGTCCTTTGTATAGGGCAAGCAAATATTAATACTGGGTGAAGCATAATCTTGTCCCTTATGCTCGTGTGAAGTGGGGCTAATTACCAAATAAGTTGCCTCTCACTGACCTGTCGGGGATCGGGTCATCCAAAGGCAGTTACTTCGGTTAAAAGTTTAATTCTTAAGCTTAAACCTGATGTTGTATTTCTATGTGAAACCCATCGATCTTTGCTGGATATGGATATTTTCTTTGGCAAATTCTCTTTGTATTCTGGAGTGGCTGTTGCAAGTAGAGGCAGAAGTGGTGGCCTCTGCATTATGTGGAAAACAGATAGTGGGTGTTCTATTGTTTCTCAGTCTCATCATCATATGTTCATTGTGATTAAGTTGCCTGGTGATCTTCAGTTTCTTTTCACTGGTTTCTATGGGTGGGCCAATTGGAATCTTAAATTTTTGTCATGGAAACTCCTCCGTGCTCTTAAACAACAGGCTGATCTCCCTTGGGTGGTAGCTGGTGATTTCAATCAAATTCTTTTCACTTCTGAAAAGATTGGTGGTAGAATCGAAGAGGAAACTCAGATGTCTCCTTTTAGAGATGCCATTGCTGATTGTGATTTGCATGATGTTGGTTTCTTTGGTGCTAGTACTACCTACACTAATTGTCAGGAAGGTGTCTCCAACTCCCAGAGTAGAATAAACAGGGTCTTCTGCTCTTCTGATGGGATTACTCTATTTCCAAATATCTCAGTGGAGCACTTGCCAAGAGAAGACTCTGATCATTGTCCGCTCTTCATCAGATTGTTTGGAAATCATAAAATTCCGAGAAGAGTTTTTAAATTTGAAAATGGTTGGTGTTTGGATTCAAAATGTGCTGAGATTGTTAGAGAGGTGTGGGGCTCTTCTGATCTAGATGTCACTGCCATTCTAGCCCAATGTGCAAAAAAGCTAAGTGAGTGGAAAGGTTGGTCTATCTCAAAGATCAAGTGGAAGATCAATTCAAAAAAAAAGAGCTTAGTCTCATCCCTAGTAGTAATACCTCTTTGGGTGCTATAAACAATAGAAAGAGGCTCTTAATGGAAATAGAAATCCTAGCTTTTCGTGAAGAAATGGAAGCAAAGATCAAGAGATTGTTGGATTAAAGATGTAACACCCCGATTTTTTAGACCTAATTTTTTTTTTAACAACACAGCGGAAGACTTACTGCAAACTCAACCCGGGGGTGCTACCGCCACACTCACTCACTAGTGAGTGCTAAGGCTAACGACCATGATCACTTCCAAATTAAGTTATACTTTTAAACCATTGTATATCCAGAATATAACCACAACTTATACAGACTTACAACAACATTATTAGTTTATACAAAACTGTTCAACCCTAATGCATAAGTACTTTATGGGAATAATTACAACACCCTCGAACTTCAATATCTATTCCTCTTTAGCTCCACTCTCTCATGCAACTTCATGACTAGGGGAAAACACCATTCTTTTATGTACCTGTGGTCAGTCATACAATCATAGAGAAAAGACCACAGGGCATAACGCCAAAATCAGCAACGCTGAGTAACTCCCATCACAACATGTAAAATACATTTTACTTTGTAAAACTCCAAGAATACATAATCATAACAACAAATGTAGTGGAGCAATACAACCATGACAGCAGGATAATAGCGTAGCAAAACCACAATAGGGATTACACATAAAACCACAAATTAGCACCACCTGTTGCTTACCTTAACATAAGGTGCATAAATGATCATTCAAACATATTACCAAGTATCATTCATCCAAATAATCCGTATCAATCAGCAGGCAATATAGCCAATGTCAAGATCCACTGAGTATAACATTCAACACCATGATACAATTTACACATTCCTGTTCTCGGGCAATCGGTCTTTCGACATAGAGTACTAACACTCTCGACCCCTCGGATAATATTTCTTCACCTCACCCCATGTCCTTAAGTGTGCACACCCCCTATGAATCATCAGTCCATAGAGTAGATCATGATGGCTTAGCTCCAATACATTGGTAGGAGCAAATAATAAAAGACCCCAATACATTGATAGGGGCAGTCTCAGTAAACTCCAATACATTGGTAGTAGTAATATTTCATAATCACATTACCACTTAGCTTAGACACCACCTTGCCTTACACCTCATTTTCATATCCATAAACATAATATAAATCAACACATAAAGTCAATATAAGCACCATAGTAACCGCTGGATAGAAATAGCATCACAACAGTAAACATTATTATCCACGGTAAACACCTGTACACTTAGGTACATCTCAACAGGAGCACCAAATTCATCAAGCCAAGTAATCATCTAGCTTCACATAACCAATATAAACCACGATGGTATTTAAGACACAAGAAAACTAATCCACACACAAGCACACCCTTCTTGGCCAAACATAACAACAATGATGAACAATTACCATATTTACAGTCGATTTCCAAGGTAACTAAGCAACAATCAATTTAACAAATGGGTAGGCACTTCCTTGCCTCACCCCACACTTCCATATCAGTATAGCACAAGTTATAGCATCACCAAGATCAATATAATCAGACATAGCAATTGCTGAACAGAAATAACACCAAACAACGTTTACAATTTACCGTTGTAGCAATTTGTGCACTTTTGTGCACCCAAGCATTTTACTAAGGTTCACTTGAACCAAGCTATCAACCAGCTTCTTATAATCAATATAAACTTAATTAATCTCTAATACACAGAAAAACCAACTAATATAAACATTCCCACACTTGACTGTACAAACAACAACAGTGACAATGACAGTTTACAACCATTGTAACAATTTGTGCACTTATGTGCATCCAACAAGTTTTACTGAGGTTAACCTGAACTAAGCTGTTAAACAGCTTCATATAATTAACATAACACCCAATGATCTCTAAAACACGAGAGATTCAACTCATACAAATACCTTTACACTTTACTGTACAAAATAACAATGATAATTAGCAGTCAATTTCTTAGGTGATTTACCTATGGTTTCTTAGCCATCCTTTTTTTTCCTCTTTTATACTCACCTAATATATGTTAATGAACCACCTTTTAATCAAGGCTAACATACACCAAGCTACTGGTCCAAACAGCAATAAAACTATCCATTGTTATTTAACAACAATCTTGTACTTTAATAACTTTCCATTTTACAATTTGTGTAACCATGTCGTCTAACTTAGTTTACCTTAGCTAAGTGGTCACATAACCTTATTTAGACTATATGAACCTCATTTATTCACTAAATTCAGAAGAAAACAATTCCCACCACCACCATTCATTCCGGTTACCACAACAACAATAACTTTTACATTTTGGACAGCTTTGTACATCTTAGCATATCTTGGTAATTACATTAGATATAACAAGTATAATTGTTCTCCTTGCTCAATATAAGACAGACTAACCTCATTGGTCTATAAAATCCAAGAAAAATAACCTATACATCCACACAACCCAACCGGTTTCATCTAGAACACAAATTACAACATTCTTGGACAGATTTAAGTTTTCTTGTCATTTTAGCCTAAGAAACTCATCAAACTTGCTTCCCACTTTTACATGGATGTTTATACACCTAATAAGCTTCCTTTCCCAAGCAATTCAAGCTAAAAACTCACAGAAAAATAATTCAAAACTCCAATATACAGAACCGAATTCTGTTAGGACAGCAATTGGACAGATCTGAATTCTCTTGCTTTTTCCAACCTATGAAACCCATCAATTTTGCTTCCCACTTCTTCATGGATGTTCATACACCTATGTAGCATATTTTCCTCAGCAATTCCATTCAAAAACACAGAGAAAATCAACTCAAAACTCTGTTATACAGAACAGTACACAGCAGCAGTTTTTAGAGCACATTTTGTCATTAAACTTGTTCTAACTTGTCTAGCTTACATCATTTGCATAACCACGAATTTTGCTAGCTAAATAGGAGATTAAAAGATCCCACAATCAGCTAGTTACAGGTTCATTCAACCAAGGAAAGACAATGAGAAATCAATCCCATTTAAAACTGCAAAACAGCACCATGAAAAATCAGATTTTACAAATTTGTTGTTCAAGGTAGTTACCTGATTTTTCCTTGACATTTCTTGCTAGTTTTCTCTAATATTTCTACAGCTTTATGCCCCTTCCTTCTTCTCCTAAATTCTCCAGCTCTTGCACCTTATTTCTTCTCCTTGAAATCTTGCGCAAGGCAAGACAACAGCAGCTGCAATAACACTTCTCTCGGTTTGCACCACTTCACCTTGCTGTATGTTTTCTTCTATAGCTCCTAACTTCCTCTACTACTTTTGGATGGCGTGAATGAAGGGGCAGCAGAAGAGGTCATGTTTTTTTTTCTTGGAAGAAAGGTATGAACGTGGCTACTTGAATTGGTAAGGAAAAATGATTTCCATTCAGCCCTTGTTTGGATGGATTGAATTGGCATTAATATTTTTTTTTTTTTTATATAGAAAACCCAAGGAATCTAGAAGAACACATGGCCTTATCTCCCTCCTCTCTCCTCTCTCCTAATACTCTGCCTTCCCCCTACCACCATGTCTCCGCCGCCGGTCTATACTACTGACACCTCCAAATCCATTCCCTCCGGCAGCAACAAACACACGCAATATCACGGTTCTTTCTCCCACAATATCTCAGCCTACACAACTCCACTAATATCTAAATGACAACCATAGATCCATCTCGTAAGTCCACGCCAGGAGCCACGGTCTTCATAGATAACATCAACCCGAGCTCTAGATATGGCACGGTTTGGAAGCTGTTTGATAGCTATGGGCAGATTGTGGCCATGCGATTACCAAAAACCACCCGAGTTCGCACCGGAACAAGATACGGATTTGTGGAATATAAGGAGAAGGCAGAAGCGGATAATGCTATCCTAGAAACAAATGGTACGATGTTAGACGGTTTTAAGATCCAAACCCAAACAGCTATCACCCGGCGGTATTCTTCAGGAGCAGCATCTAAATGGATTCCGAAGCGGCATGGTTTTTCGAGCTCACAAGAACAGAGATCCTCTCCTCCCTCCCCGCCATCTCCTCCACCACCGCCTCCGCCGCCATATAGCTCAACTGCTGGAAATGATTTACGTCGTCAAGGTTTCATTAGCCTTGAGACATCACTTGAAATGAAAGAAAAAATGGTCCGTGGAGTAGTAGTTACGCTGCCGTCGCCAACTAACATGCAAAGTGTTAAACAGAGACTTATAGACTGGGAAACACACATTGAAGGAGTCACCGGTGTAATGGAAAACAAATACGTAGTGGTCTTCAAAGAGAAAAGCAAAGCAGATGAGTTTAGACAGACGATTCAAGGAAAGGAAACTGAATGGGAAGTAAGGGAGTGGAGTCCTTCAGATCATCTATGCAGCAGACCAACAAGTATTGCCATCCGAGGAATCCCGCTACAAGCCTGGTCAGAAATCTCGGTCCGTATGATTACAAAACATCTTGGAGAAATCACTGAGATATGCACCAATATGAGTCAACTTCCAAAGATTCTAGAGGTTCAGGCGGAAATCAACACCACTCGAATGTCGATTATTAATGAAGAATGCCAAGTCGAAGTCGAAGGAGAAGTTTATAGTGTTGGAATCATCGAGTATTGGTCCGAGGATTTTTCTCAATCGGTACAGGAAAACTCTCAAGATAACTCTCAAGATGAACATAGATCAGATCACCTGGTGGCGCCACCGGTGGCGCAATCAGAAAAGGAAACAGATGTGCAACCTGAGGAGCAATCAGATCACTCCCCAGAGGCGTGTGAAAATCCCCAGAATGTTTCGACGACCCAAACGACATCGTCTCAGTCCCCAAGTGAACATCCCTCGGAAATGGAAAAAGTGCAGCATGCTGGTATAGAAACTGTCTCGAGCTTAATGGGAAAAAATATTTACGTGGACACCTTTACTGGAAAAAGGAAAAAGGCGGTCTATATCCCACAAGAAATCGTTTCGGAGATTTTGAATTTTCTCCCCACTGAATTTATGATTGGAAACGATTTTCTTTTCCGCTTTCTTGGGAGAACTCAACCGGCTGCGGCGCCTTGGGATCGTGTGCAGGATGCAACATATGTCGCATTGGGAAAAGGAATTGATACAACTGGCAGCTCTCTCAGTTCTCTCCCACCGCCCCCACCGTTAAATGAGAAGAATAATTACTGCGAGTCGCAGGCCCAGCCAAACGACATGTCCCACCACGATCACCAGACTTCTCCTAGTACACCGATTCATTCCCAATCTTTAAACTCATCCCCCCCTCACACGCCAAATACCCCAATTCACAGGCCGATCTCGGTATTCTCCCCAGGAATAATAGTGGACTTTTCCACCTACTCTCAGCCCACTCAGAATTTGCCAACCACTAATCAACCTAGCTCCATCACCCCAGAAGCCCAAAGATGTCTGGATTTTGGCAGGAAAATCAATTGCCATTATCCTGACCCAGACACCGCCCTAGAGAATTTCTCCCAACTGGTGCGACGGAGCAAACGAATAGAAGAGAGACAGTCCCAGCCGCATGGCAAATATCATCTCTTTTCAGAATATCAGAGGAATTACCAGAAAGGAGAAATGGGCAATGCTAAGAAAAGAAGTTCGGGACTCCGGAACAGAATTGTAGGCCTGTTAGAGACCCGCAGAGCCCGACCACTGGATGACAGGATTGGCCTTTGGGGACAGAGGAATAGCACAAACTCTATTGAAGTCCCCGCTCAAGGACACACAGGTGGTTTATTGGTAATGTGGAACCCCCAAAATATTCACATACAAAATTCTGACAAAGGCACACGGTGGATTGCAATTGAACTCTTTTGGCCTGCAAAATCTTTCACGGGCATTATTGTCTTCATCTATGCCCCGACGCACCAGGACGAAAGAAAAGAGATGTATGAGGAGTTATTATCCAAGTCGTTTAGCAAACCGGTTTTAATAGCGGGAGATTTTAACGAAGTAGTCAAGGGGAGTGACAGGAAAAGAGGATCTGATTCGATCCGCACAAGAGGCATGGATGACTTCCTAGACTGGCTACAACAGATGAATCAAGTTGAGGTGAATCTCCATGGAGTCAAATATACATGGCGAAGCAGAAAGTCGATGAGTAGGATCGACAGGGTCTTTGCCCATACTGAGTGGTTTACAAACTTCCCGGGTATTATTTTAACAGCAAATCCGTGGCGTTTATCGGACCACCGCTTCATGACGATCTCACTAGTGGATCACAACTGGGGTCCGAAGCCATTCAGGGCCTTAAATGGGTGGCTGGAACACAAGGATTTTAGAGAGTTCTTCAAACAAGAATGGAGTAGGCTGGGAAATAAGCCTATCTTTGTGAAGCTGAAAGAGATTAAAAAACCGCTGAGGCAATGGAACAGAAGTGTGTACGGTCATATTGACAGTAAACTTGAAGAAACCTGTTCAGAGATTGCAAAACTTGACAGTGTGGCAGAAAGAAACGATCTCGAGGATCCGGACCATCTGCGGCGAGCCCAACTGATAAACTCAGTTTATCGGCTCCTTACTGAAAAAGAACGGTACTGGCACCAATTGTCGCGTGAAAAATTTCTACGTACCGGTGATCAAAATACAACTTTCTTCCACAGAAAGGCCTCAATCAACAGAAGGAAAAATAGAATCAACATGCTACACATCAATGGTGCTCCTACCAGTGAACCGAAAGAAATCATTACTGCTATTCGAAAACATTTCATTCGCATCTTCTCAAGTAAACCATGCTCTGGCTCTTCACCCCCGGTCTCTGGGCGCCCTCGGCTGTCAACTCTAGAGGCAGGCGAACTCACAAGGAGGCCATCCTTGCTGGAGATTAAATCAACGGTCTGGTCTATCAATGGCAACAAATCACCTGGTTTCGATGGGCTCAACTTTAATATCATCAGAGGTGTTTGGAGTATCATTGGCAAAGATTTCTCTAACTCCGTTCTCAGCTTTTTCGATTCCGGCAAGCTCCCGAGAGGGTGCAATGTTACGTGGGTCACTTTAGTTCCTAAAACCCCAGAGGCGTCGACTGTGGAGGAGTTCCGCCCCATCAGCATGATCGGGTCTGTTTACAAAGTTATCTCAAAAATATTGTCTACCAGACTAAGTGGTGTGATTGGGAAACTCATTCAGGGTACTCAAACAGCCTTTGTGAAAGGAAGACACATAGCCGAAGGTCCTCTGATCACAAATGAAGTCATTGCATGGCTTAAGCATAAACGAAAATCTGGCGTCCTACTAAAGATAGACTTTACAAAGGCTTTTGACAGCCTCTCTTGGAGTTTTGTTGATACGATGCTGAAGCTGTTTGGTTTTAATGGTATTTGGAGGAGCTGGGTCGAAGAATGCATTTCCACATCACTCACTTCTATAATTATTAACGGAACTCCATCCTCACCTTTCAAGCCAAAACGGGGAATCCGACAAGGGGATCCGCTTTCCCCTCTTCTGTTTGTGCTATGTGCTGAAGGTCTCAATTGGATCCTTGAAGAAGCCTTTTGGATGGGACTCCGCGAAGGCATCCAAGTTGGTTCAAATGAGGTAGTCGTCTCGCACTTGCAGTATGCGGACGATACGCTAATATTCTGCCAACCATCTCGTGACGAACTAAATAATGTCAAACTATGCATTACGGTATTCTCGGAGATGTCTGGATTGGAAGTTAATTGGGCTAAGTCTGCTGCTACACCCATTAACACAAGTTCTAATATCATCTTGGACATCGGTGAAGTGTTTGGATGCCAAATCCGGCCCCTCCCTACTACCTATCTCGGGTTTCCCATAGGTGCAGACCCAAAGAAACTAGCGACGTGGCGTCCGGTGTTGGAAAAAATTCGGCAAAGACTTGCGGGATGGAAAGCCTCATCTCTCTCAAGAGCAGGACGTCTAGTGCTGATTCGAGCGGTGCTAGAAAGTATCCCTCTCTATTATCTGAGCCTTTTCAAAATTCCAAGGGCTGTAGTGAAAGAAATCAACAAGCTACAACGGAATTTTTTCTGGAATAATGGTAGTCGTCGTGGACTGCCGCTTATGGCTTGGAGTATGCTGTCCCGATCGAAAGAGAAAGGAGGTTTGGGAATAGTTGATATCGAAGCCAAAAACGCTGCTCTTCTTTTCAAGTGGTGGTGGAAGTTTGCGAGAGATGATGGCAAAGTATGGAAGAATACTATAGTCTCAATTTATGATGTCGATATCTCCCTCCCAATAACTGATGAGAAATGGCGTTTAGTTAGGAGAAATGGGTTATGGAAATCTATCATGACTTTAGCTGCATGGCACCCCTCCAATGCGCAAGTGATGGAGGCAAATGTTAAATGGGTGGTGGCGAATGGTAGCAGAATCCGCTTCTGGCATGAGGTTTGGATTGGATCTAACTCACTTAAAGAGCTATTCCCAAGACTATATTCTGTCAACGAACAGAAGTATGCAACAGTGCAGAATATAGGAATTTGGAATGGTTCAGAATGGGAATGGACATTCATTTGGAGAAGGCCTCTTTTTCTATACGAAAGAGCCCAGGTGGTGCAGCTCTTGGCTCTGATTAATTCCCCAGGTGCTCGCTGCGATGAAGATAGTGATCAGCTCACTTGGGCTCTGTCAGCGGATGGGATTTATTCTAGTAAATCCTTTTATGAAGCAGCGACTAATCTGAAGCATCCCAATGGAGAAGATTGGTGCCGTGTATTCTGGAAAAAACATGCTCCTCCAAGAATTGAACTGCTAAACTGGTTTCTTCTACATGACAGAATACAAACAAAAGACGTTCTATTCGCAAGAAACTTGATCCCCCTAAGCCAATTGCTATGCCCATTTTGTCAGCGATCAGTAGAAACTGCAGATCACCTATTCATTCACTGTCTGCACACCCGCAAAATTTGGTGCCGTCTGCTAGATTGGTGGGGCATCCCTTTTGTTTTCCCACAATCTCCGATAGGCCTGTTCTTGGCTTGGCAAGGTATGGTTGGAAGCAGCAAAAAATTTTCTCTCTGGCTATCCAGTTTTCTACATACGATTGGAGCAATCTGGAATTTGAGAAACAAATTGGTTTTCGAAGGCCTCGCTCCAGGTTGGGATGAAGCTGCTGATTCGATCAAGCGCTTGAGCTTGGAATGGTGTAGACACGACATTCATCTGCCCTCGCATATAATCATGTCCTCTAGAGAATTGTTCACTCTCCTGTCTGCCTGAATATGTCTTGTTCTGTTTTCTAGTTCTTTCTGTTTCCTAGTTTTCCATATGTTTCCCTGTTTTCTTTTGTTTTCTTGGCGAGAATAGCTCCTGCTGCAGTATCGCCTGTAAACTGGTTTGAACCAGATATTTATCAAAAAAAAGAGCAAAAGTTTTTATATGGACCGATATCTCTTTTCCTTTGTTCAGAGCAAATAGCATAAGGATCTTGAAGACCTATATCTTGTGAGTCACATGTAGCAGATAATGGAGACACGGAAGCTAGTTGCTCGATGCTTCTGTTTTTTTTTTTACTCTTCTCATTCTTGCAAAGATGGTGACCAGACATTTCACAATGTCTTCAGATTTAATGTTTGGAGAGTTTTCTCTTGATTTACTGACCGTGAGAGCAACTGGAGTACTAACTTCTGCTGTTTCTGGGATCTTGGTTCTACAGTCTAGCTGTTTTTTTTTCAAGGGAGAGTATCTCTCATGCACTCGTCAATTATCCACTGATCGTTTCTTCACATGGGTCTGAACTGGTGAAGATTTTGGTGCTAGTTCGCTCTTCATGGAATTTACAGATCGCTGATTTTCCTTTCCCTTCTCTTCCTCTTCACTTGAATTCTTCTTTGACTTCTTCCCTTCCCACGATTCCAGGTTAATTCTGTCCAAAGTTGGGTTGCGTCCTTTTGGAGTTTGCTGGTAGACTTTTTGATCAACAACATTATCTGCACTTCCACCATTCACCACCACCTTCTCAGATGATACCAATTTCTCAGCGGGGTCACCGCTCACTTGTTGACTATCACTGGGATCTTCAACCTCGTGTTTCTCCATCTACATCTCAGCACTGTTCACTTTCTGCTCACCAATTGCAACAGCAGCAGAAGCTTCCTTTATTGTTGACGGGTTTTGACTTTCGGAAGTTGTTGTTACAATCGCTGGCCTAGTCTGCCCTGCTACCTCATCACTCCTGTCAGAAACAGGAAATTCCAAACTGCCCTCTGCTTTCTGCTCTACAGAATCAGATGGACCTGTTCTGCTGTTTAAGGCACCATTAGCACCCATGACGCTAATTAGCACACCGTTCGTTTCTGTTAAGAAAATATCTTGGGTTGTTATTTGTTATAACTTACTCCTAAACTATAGGCCACCTCTCCACTCTTTCAGTAGTGCTTCCACTAATCTAGGCCTATTATCTGTAAATCTACCTGTATAAATATTGTAACTATTACATCAATACAATTATCCGTTGGCTAATTATTCTGATTTACATGGTATCAGCCTAAACCTCTTCTCTACGATCCTCTTTCTGTTTCTTTCCCCACATCTTCCTCTCTCACCTACGCTCCTTGCGTTTCCTCTGCCTCTCCATCGCCATGGATGCCGACAATCAGCCCCCGAGTCCCTCTGCCAACAACCAGCCACCGAGCCCCACTGCAAACAACCAGCCACCGAGTCCCGCCGCCTCTGACCACACCCGCCTCGCCTCTCCTTCCCGCCGCCGACCTAACCCGTCTACCCCCACTCCTCATTCTCCTGCTGCAATTGCAGTACATCAAGCCCTTCATGTAAACTCCATTACCAACCATGTCCGAATTGAGCTCACGCAGTCTCCCCCAAATTACTCAATGTGGCGGCATCTGTTTTTAGTAACCCTCGGTAAGTTTAATCTCTTGAACCACATCAATGGCTCCCTCCCCTCTGATGATGAAAGCTGGCAACTCCTCGACTTCACTGTATTATCCTGGATATATGCAACAATCTCCCCGGATATCTTCAGCCTTGTTATGCGCACACATCCCACAGCCTATGACATCTGGATGGCCATCGAAGATTTGTTTCGCGACAACAAAAAAGCGCGCGCCATCCAACTAGAGGCCGAATTCTGTGGCCTCCGTCAAGGGACGATGACTATCAATGAGTATTGCGCTCGCCTCAAAACCTTGGCAGACGCCTTGGCTGATGTTGATAGTCCAGTCTCGGACGAGAATCTGGTTTTACAGACCATTAGTGGTCTCAGTGACTCCTACTCAAACTTGCGAAGTATAATACAGTTTCAGCGGCCCTTTCCTTCTTTCCAACAGGTGCGCAGCTCTCTAATCTTGGAGGAAACCTGTCGTGCTGCCGCCCCTGCTGACAACCAGATTCTCCTCGCCACTACTACTCCAGGCGCATCCCTCTCCGCCACCGGCTCCGACCAACCTAGCACTGCAGCCGACTCCACCCCAGCAGCGCCTCTGCGCTCCTCCAGCCCACGCAATCAGAACCGCCGTGGTCGCGGTGGCAGAGGTCGGGGTCGCGGGAACCAAAACAACAACAACCGGCCTACTCTTCAACACCAGCTTTGGAATCTTCTCACCTCACAACCAAACTGGACCTCCGCGTGGAATGCCCCCGGTTTACTAGGCCCACGCCCACAGCCGTCGCCCCAGGCATTGTTTCATCAGCAAGCGCCGCCTAACTGGGACCAAGCAAGCCTCGTACAGGCGGTCAACACCCTTGCCTCTCAACCTCGCGCCCCGGAGAGTCCATGGTACATGGACACAGGCGCATCTTCTCACATGACATCGAATCCAGGTAACCTACACGTCTCCTTCCCCTCTCGCCCTCCTACCACCAGTATTATTGTTGGCAATGGTGCGCCGCTACCCATTGTAGCCACGGGTAATGTTGTTCTCCCACCTTTCAAATTAAATAAAGTTCTAGCTTCCCCATCGCTTATTACAAATCTCATATCCGTCCGACAATTTACTATTGATAACAATTGTTCTGTGGAGTTTGATCCTTATGGTTTCTCTGTCAAGGACCTTACAACCAAGACCGTGATCCTCCGGTGCAGTAGTCGAGGCGAACTCTACCCTCTCATCATCCCACCGCCTGTCGCTTTATCAGCCACCACCGCCGCGGAAACTTGGCACACCCGCCTGGCACATCCCTCCGCCACGGCCTTACACCATCTTGGTTTCTCGAATAAATCAGTCCTACCGTTTTGCTCCTCTTGTCAGTTAGGAAATCAGTCACGATTACCGTTTCCTATTTCACGTACTGTTACTTTGTCCATTTTTGATTTAATTCATTGTGATATTTGGACTTCCCCGATTCCAAGTATTAGCGGCAATAAATATTACCTCGTTATAATTGATGACTTTTCTCATTTTATTTGGACTTTTCCTATGAAATTAAAATCACAAACTGCCGCGATTTTACAACAATTTCATGCATATATTCGCACTCACTTTCACCACACTATCAAATATATTCAATGTGACCATGGTCGGGAATTCGACAACCAAGATGTTCGTAATTATATGACCTCCTATGGTACCCTCTTTCGTTTTTCCTGCCCACATACCTCCCAACAAAACGGCAAGGCGGAACGTATGATCCGCACACTCACTAATGCGATTCGCACTTTACTTTTCCATGCACATCTACCCTCTCAGTTTTGGGCAGAAGCACTCCATACCGCGACATACCTCCTCAATATCACTCCCACCACCACGACTACAAATAAAACACCATATGAACTACTATACAACCGCCTTCCCACCTACACCCATCTTCGCCCTTTCGGGTGCCTCTGTTTCCCAAATCTCACTGCCACCACCCGCCATAAACTACAACCTCGTACTGCCCCCTGTATATTTCTCGGCTACGCACCGGAACACAAGGGTTATCGCTGTTTGGCACTTGACAGCAATAAGGTAATAATTTCTCGACACGTTGTTTTCAATGAAAATTGTTTTCCATATTCTACAAACATCACCACCACTCACCCCACACGTCGGCCCACCTATCCTGACGACCCACCATGCCTTCTCCCACCCAACCATGCCCTGCCGCATCTACCCACGTCGCCAGCCCACCCTGTCCCTGGGCTCTCTACCTTGCCTGCTAATCGACCCACGACCCCACCTCAACACCCGGGACTTGCTTCCCCTCGCACTGCCACGCCTCACTCCAGCAACCCAGCCCACGCTCACACCTCCCCTACGGCCCACAATACTCCTACCCCACACACGTCTCACACCCGCATGCCTACTACCCCGTCCACACCTTCCGCAGTGGACTCGCCTCCCCCCCACACAACGGCCCACTCAACCCCACACTCTTCGACACCCTCAGCTGTAGCCCCATCATCCACCCATCCGATGGTGACCAGGTCCAAGTCTGGCATCGTCAAGCCCAAACACCCCTTTAATCTAACTGTCACAACCGCCCCAGTCCCAACCTCCCATAAACAGGCCGTTCAGGACCCTCGTTGGTATGCCTCAATGAAGGAAGAATATGAGGCCCTTATCCACAATCACACTTGGGACTTGGTACCCCGCCCACCCAATGCCAATATTGTGTCAGGTAAATGGCTATTCCGACAAAAGTTTGATGCTCACGGGCGCCTCACCCGATACAAATCTCGATGGGTCGCTCGTGGTTTTTCCCAACAACCTGGGCTCGACTACGACGAAACCTTCTCCCCCGTTGTCAAACCCACAACCATCCGCACCATCCTCTCTCTTGTCGTCTCCAAACACTGGCCCATACACCAACTCGACGTCAAAAATGCTTTCCTTCACGGCACTCTCACAGAAACAGTATACTGTCAGCAACCCCCTGGATTCATTGATCCCGAACGTCCACATCATGTCTGCAAACTTCGCAAGGCTCTATATGGTCTCAAACAGGCACCACGCGCCTGGTACCAACGCTTTGCCTCACACATCACTACTCTCGGCTTCAAGAGTTGCAAAACTGACCCTTCCCTATTCGTCTACCACCACCACACCGCCCATGCCCACCTACTCGTTTATGTGGATGACATTATTCTAACCGCCTCCAATACCGCCCTCCTCCGTCGCATCATTCATTCTCTCAGTCAAGAATTTGCAATGACGGATCTCGGACCCCTCCACTACTTCCTCGGCATCGCAGTTACTCGACAACCCCACGGACTCCACCTCAGTCAAGCATCCTACACTAAAGACATTCTCGCTCGTGCCGGTATGACAAATTGCAACCCCTGCAAGACTCCCGTCGACACCAATACCAAGCTAGGAGCCACTGCCGGTGCTCCCATTGCCGACCCCACCCACTATCGATCTTTGGCTGGAGCTCTTCAGTACCTCACTTTCACCCGCCCCGACATCAGCTATGCCGTCCAACAGTGCTGCCTCCACATGCATGACCCCCGCGAAGCTCATTTTACCGCCCTCAAACGAATCCTCCGCTATCTTCAAGGCACGCCCACACTTGGTCTCAGCATCATCCCTGACCAATCTGACCAACTCACGATCTATACCGATGCTGACTGGGCAGGCTGCCCTGACACCCGACGGTCTACCTCTGGTTACTGCACGTTCCTTGGGCCAAACCTAATCTCCTGGTCCTCCAAACGTCAACCCACAGTCTCTCGATCCAGTGCTGAGGCTGAATATCGTGCTATTGCAAACGCCATCGCCGAATCCTGCTGGTTACGCCAACTGCTCCAAGAACTTCACACCCCGACGACAAAAGCCACTATTGTCTTTTGTGACAATGTAAGCTCTGTGTATATGTCCTCCAACCCCGTTCAACATCAACGCACAAAACACATCGAGATTGACATTCACTTCGTGCGTGAACGAGTCACCTTAGGACAGGCTCGTGTTCTACATGTCCCCACAACCAGTCAGTTCGCCGACATCATGACCAAAGGACTACCGTCATCCGTATTCTTTGAGTTTCGAAACAGTCTCTGCCTCCGGCAACCTCCGGCTTCGACTGCGGGGGGGTGTTAAGAAAATATCTTGGGTTGTTATTTGTTATAACTTACTCCTAAACTATAGGCCACCTCTCCACTCTTTCAGTAGTGCTTCCACTAATCTAGGCCTATTATCTGTAAATCTACCTGTATAAATATTGTAACTATTACATCAATACAATTATCCGTTGGCTAATTATTCTGATTTACAGTTTCTTTGCTGTTAATTTTCTTCTAATCCTAACTCCCTTCTATTCCCTTTGCTCACGTGAATGAAGAATCAGGAGAGGGGCTCTTGTGTGGGGAAAACAATTTGAACGATTGTTACTTGAATAGGCAAGGGAATAATTCCATTCAGCTAGTAGAAACAAACAACAACAGCTCTCCTTAAACTGGCGCCAAACAACACCACCAGCAGCAGTAAAAACTCTTCATTGCTCTCGGTGTATAGTAGCTTCTTTGTTATTGAATTCCCTTCCAGCTTCTAACTTTCTCTATTTTGTTAAAACTTACGTGAATGAAGAAGAGGCAGGAGATAAACTCAGATATTTGGAGTGATCAATTTAGCCGACACAACAAGGAGGGAGTAAGATCATCACTTTTCCATTCAGCCAAGTAATTATCTAAAGGGGTGACACCTCTTGCTTGCTGGTGTTTTATTCTCATTGGCTGGGTGTGTGGTTAACTTAGGTGATGCCATCTAACTTATGACTATGCAGAGGAAAAGGCGGTAGCTCTCAGTGATAAAGATTAACATGGAAGAGCTATAATTACAACAAGACAATTTAGCTATTTGCTAATAAATGCTATCGGTTTCCTATGTTGCTTTATTAGCACATAGATATGTACACTCAGCAAGGAAATCGGCTACATACTATAAGATAGGGTTGGTAGAATCTAATATAAGATAGGCAATATAAAAACAAGCTAGCTAATTATCAACATGTGTAGTCGGTATATATATGTAGCTGAAACACATAAATTATTGCTGCATAAAATAAACATATTTAGCCTATTACTCAGCAAAAGAATCGGCAATACCTGCTGGTAGATATTAGTATAGGATGAGACAAATTAACTAATTACTACCAAATACAATCGGTAGTATGGATAGGATGAAATCATAGTATATTAGCTTTATCTTGTACATGAGTGTGACCTTAGCAAGGGAAAACGGCTGCACATGGCTGATTAAACGAATTTGACTGTAGTAATTACAAAGGGACAAAGGTATTACAAAATACAACCGGTAACATTGATATAAAGTGGGCTGGTTATATATTTATAACCGATAATATAAACTTAGTTTGTCATTGTAACAATGACGTATTTTAACATGTCACTGTAATAATGACATATTTCAAAATTACCGTCGGTAATATAAATTTAACATGTCGCTGTAACAATTACAGTCGGAAATATAAATTTAACATGCCACTGTAAAAATTACAGTCGGTATCTATAGCTGTTATAATACATGTATACATGTCTACAATTTTCACACATAAAATAACAAAGAAGGTATATTTTGTAACTAGGATTTTCCAGGGTGTTTCAAAAGAAGGGGATAAAAACACTGGTTTCTTTCATGCTAGAGCTTCTAATCTCAGGAGATCAAAAGAGATTTATCGCCTAAGGGATCCTGATCAGGTAATGCAATACAATTGGCATAACATTGAAGTCATTGCGAGAAATCACTTTCAATCCCTTTTCTCTTCTTCTCTGCCCCAAGATGATAATGAGTTCATCTCTGTGGTGGAAGGCAGGCTTAGCTCCATTTTTATCACTGAGTTATTGAGAGAGTATACAGAGGATGAAATTTTTACAACAGTCAAGCAACTAGGATCTGATAAGGCTCCTGGTCCTGATGGTTTCAATGGCAAGTTCTATAGAACTTATTGGCACATTATTGGAAAGCAGGTTATTGATGTTGTTATGCCTATCCTTAGAGGTCAGCCACTCCCACCCTCTCTAAAGGGGTATTTCATTACCCTTATTCCAAAATCCAGTGGTGCAGTGGATATTGACAAATTCAGACCCATTGCTCTTTGCAATTTCATCTACAAAATTGCCTCTAAGACGTTAGCCAACAGAATCCATCACATGTTACCTCATCTCATCTCTCAGAACCAATCGGGATTTGTCAAGGGTAGGCTGATCACTGATAATATCATCCTAGTTGGAGAGCTGCACCACTTTCTAGAGAAGAGTCAAGCTATTAAGAAAGGTTTTTTTGCCTTTAAGGTGGATCAAAGCAAGGCCTATGATAGGCTTGAGTGGTCTTTTCTTAAAGCAATTCTAACTTCCATGGGATTTCCACCCAACTAGCTTAACCCAGTCATGAACTGTATTCAATCTGTCAATTGCTCTATCCTCATCAATGGCAAGCCTGGTTCTTCTTTCTCTCAGTCCAAGGGCATAAGACAAGGGGGTCCCCTTTCTCCTTTCTTATTTATCTTGGCTCAAGAAGCTCTCTCTAGTTTTCAAATCAAAGCTGAATCCAGAGGAGACTTCAAAGGTATTAAACTCTCCCCTCTTTGTCCATCCATTTCTCATCTAGCCTTTGTAGATGATGAAATACCCCAAACCTTAATATGTTAATTAACTATGTAATTTAATTTTCTAAGGCTAATTAAGTCCTTAAGATTATTGGTGAAGAAATAAAAACCAAAAAGAATAAGAAAATGTGTAAAAGTCACAAAACGTGAAACCGCGTATTTAATTATTTTAGGAGGTACATAACCTTCGTTAGAGTGATAAATGTATTTTTATACCTTAATTACACATTAATAACATGTGGCAAAATTCCGGAAGAAAACGGATTCAAACCATGCGTAAAAACGCTAACGGTGTCAAAAAACGCGTTTTCGAGAATACCCGAAAACGTGGACTTAAACATGTCAAACGCGACCCAGTAAAAATTATAGTAGATCATATAAATGTAAATAAACATTAATGGGAGTATAATAAACCATTAAAATTAAAAAAACGAGAGAAAATTCGGGAAAACGGACCGTTAGTGAATAGTGCTAAACCGGGTAAATTAATGGGCGTTTTCTGTAAAAGACGAAAAACGTTCCAGTGTGTATATTTAGGGGCCGGTTTTATTAATGTAGACAGCCCCTCACACTTGACTAGTTAGCTAATTAAATAAGTCAAAAAGCAAAAAGTAACTTATACCACCACACTCTCTTTCCTCCTTTATTTCTTTTCCTCTCTTCTCTTTCCTCCCTTTCTTTCTTCTCCACGATTCCTTTCTTCTCCCTCCTGGTTGCAGCCGATTGTGCAGCTCTCCCTCTCCTTCCATGGCTTCTCATCTTCCTCCTCATGCTCTAGCCAACTCCAAGCTCCAAATGCAAAACAAATTACATATTTGAACTCTCCTCATCCTCCTCTACCTTTCCCTCTTTTCGGAATTTCAAAAGGATGAGTTAATCTCCATGGGTTTTTCCCATTTGAAGAGAAAATGGCATATTCTTGAAGCTTGGAGTCTCCTCTCTCTCCTAAGGTAAAAATCTCCAAGAAAAACCTCATTTTCTCCATCTTATAGTGGTAACCGATTTTGTCTCTCTCTCTCTTACCTTGTCTTTCTTCTTGTTCTTGAGCTCCAAATTGACCCTTCAATGGTGGAGAGTAGTTTCCCTCTTGATTCAAGGGTGAGAATCCCTCTTAAAAGCTTCAAAAAGGTAAACCCTAACTTTGTGTTCTAGCCTTTGATTGAATTAAGATATTCCAAGGGTTTAGATAATTAATTGGGTATGTTTATGTGTTCTTGGATGTTGGGATGGAGTTTGGAAACTCCATACCCTCTTAACCAATTTTGGAGAAGATGAGGAGCAAGAGATGAATTAAAGAGGCTTGTGAAATTAAGGTAAGAAAAACTACCTTGAACCTTGTTTATAATTGTTAAGTGTTTGGGATGGGTAAACAAAGTAATGAACCCAAAGGATGGATAATGTGGTTATCGAGATTATGGAGATTTTTGGTGATTGTGTTGTTGTTGTTGTTGAATTTGAGGATTTGTTATGTGCTGGTAGAACCCTTGTGGGTTTGGCTAGTTTTAGGATGAAATATGTGAAGAGATGAGTTTGGGAGATGCTTTGAAAGTAGCCAAGTGCTGTCAAAATTTGTTTAGGAGATTTGGACTTGAGTGTTTTATTAAAGGAAGAAGCTAGGTGTGTCAAGAAGATTCAAGTGAATGGTTAATGAGTTGGAAACCAAACTAAGGAGAAGGGTGTATGAGGAGTAGAAGTAATGTGATTTGAAGTGCTGGAAATGGCATTATTTGAATGGTAAAAGATGGAGCTAAAACTGTCACAAGAAAGTAATGAGAACTAGAAAACTAGTTATAAAAGTATAAGTGAATTTGAGTGAAATAACCAAAAATTAGTGAGGGGACGTGGTGTTGGATTAAGGTGATTGAGGAGGGTAATTAAGTGCTTAAACATGTAGATCACAAGTGGGAAAGATTGGAAGATCAATGGTGAAAGAAATGGAGTTGTAACAGATTTAGAAAACTCCAAATCTGTAAAATCTGTAGCAGGGTCCGGGACCTAGTCCATGGACAAAGTCCCGGACCACCCTCTTAATCTTGCCCGAGAGTTGTCTAGTATTTTGGTCCGGGACCTAGGGTGAGTATTAAGTCCCGGACCACCCATGTAATTCAGGCCGAGAGTTTCACCAGTGTTGTGGTCCGGGACTTGGGGTCAGTACAAGGTCCCGGACCACCCTATTAAAAAACGCCGAGACTTTCTGTAAGTGTTGGCGGGACTTAAGGTAGGAACTAAGTCCCGGACACCCCCAGAATTCACCCATTTGAGTCTCGACTTGCGTCCGAACTTCAAAGCCCAGACACAAGTTCGGACATAGGGTAATTTGAGCAAAAACTTTGTTTAAGGGTAGGAAATGATACCCAATGATAGGGGATTGTTAAGTGATGATGTTATAAGGTTGTTAAGGGTAAATAAAGTGAGTTATAATGGTAATTGAGTGGTGAAAAGTTGTAATAAAAATGTAAAGTTATAAAACTATCGAATGGGGTTAACCATGGGTGCAGTAGACGTTAAAAATTATATTACCCGATATTAATGAAGATAGTTATAATGTTACCAGTTGTTCAAAGATTTTCAAGGAACATGTGATGGCACACTAGAGTGCAACTTCGGTGACAGGTATGGTTTTCTTGCAACCTGTGTCCTACCGGATTACACCGGCTTGTATGCCAATGTGTTTTTCTGTGTGTTTGCCACCTTGAAAGATATAGCATGAAATGAGTTTACAGTAATTCATTATTGTGGCGTAATTAATTCCGATACCGCTTAACCTTAGTTATGTGTTAAATAATAGTTAACCGACTTTAGGTTCACATAAGAGATCGGTATTCGGAATAAATGTCCCAACCCATGGAACGTTCTAACTACGGCTATCCGTGCGTTAGTGTATGTTGTGATTATGTGTGATGTATGTGGCTTGTTGGATATGTTGTTGTTGTTACTGGATACAGTTATCCATGTGTTGTTAAAAAGGGATATTACACCCCTTATGTGTCTAACCGAGTTAGTAACACTATGTGAAGTGTGTATGTGATAAGTTCCATAAGGGAACCTCTAACTAATAAGTATATGTTATGTATGGAGAGGAATCCGGTTGTTCCGGTCGCGCGTGTTGTTTGGGAGTTAATACATATATGAGAATTAACTCCCATCCTGGTTATGTTAGGGTTGTTTTCCTTCATTGGATTTCGACCTCCCACTAGCTTAGCCAAAGCTTACCTACCCGACCTCCACATCGGGCTAGGAGGGAAATTATGTATAATGTTGGTAGGGTGTCGATGCCTAAGTTCGCTTCGACTCCCTCTTTGTTATGTTACGGTTGTTCTTCCTCCTGGAATTACAACCACCCACAAGCTTAACCAAGGCTTACCTACCTCATCACTATTGGAGTTAGGGGGAAAATATGTATGTTGTGATCGGTCCTATATGAGGCCGCCACTCAAGTAAAGGAAATGTGTATGTTGTGCTCGGGCTTATATCACCCCGGCATTCCCTAAATAAAGTTATATCCTCTCAGAGAGAGAAATTAAGTTGAGTATGTTATAAAGTGAAGTGTGTGTTATTGAGTGTGTGTGTTAATTTGTGTTTGTGCCCTATTAATGATTGTTTGCTTATAAGCATGATATGTGTGTGAGTTTGTGCATGTTTGAAATAAATCAACCGCATGCTAAGACGACAAATAGTTGTACGTGGCCCGGTAGCATGCGGGCTGCGGGATTACCATACCAGCAAAGGTGCTGACCCCCTTTGGGGCTCCCATACTTTTCAGGTACAAGGAACTGGAAGCCGTTCGAGAGTAGGACGGGGTAGTAGTTTGTATGTGGTAGTCATGAGAATTGTGGATATTTTATAGGTGTAGTAAGACCGAAAATGTATCGGCGTTAGTTGGTAATTACTCGGTACAGTTGTAATGTAAGGGGATAATGATGTTGGACATGGAACAGGATTATGTGTAGTTGCTCGGGAGTTTAGTCCATCAGACCGGTACAATGTATGTATGTTAGCCTTGTTAGCCACGTGGGTGGCTAACGGCGTGTAACACCAAGAGTTGAGTTATGTGGTGAGTTGTTATTTCCGCTGCAAAGTGTTGTTAAGTGTGTGTTTTTGTAGTTGGGGTGTTACAAAAAGTGGTATCAGAGCGAAGTATCACTCTGATGACTGAAATACCGAGCTTAGGAAGTAGTACGAGTTAAGAGTTAGTACTATGGGTTAAGGGTTGAGTGATAGCGTGAGAAGTACGCTAGTTAGGGAAATACCAGTGTGTACTGGATACCTACAGTATCCATCCCGCCCTCCACAAACCCTATTATATAACTTGGAAAGAACGCCAGAGAGATGAAAGTCCTCTCTTACTTGGGAATACCCGATCTGGCTGTTACTAAGTATCCTTATAAGTACGGAGAACCTGTTACACGGTAGATCCCGAAAGGTGTGAATCCCGAAGACGGTCTCCATTTTAACAATATTAACCGCTCTTGTTAGCGAAAAGTGAAGAATCTTATGCATAAGAGAATGGAATTTCCAGCACCCTAGGTCGACATGCGAAGCAGTCGAGGACAACCAGCTTGCAACGCACCAAGCGTGCAACAGGCAAGAAGTGAGGTAATGAAACCCGAGACGAGTGTCTACGGGACTACAAATGTTAAATAATACACCAACGGTATACCAACCGATTAAGAAACTACAACATAGTACGAGAAGAATGCAATACTAAGTAAAAGGGGTCTCTCAGAATGGGAAACACCCTAGTTAATGGTTACCATGTGAAGACAGTGAGAAGTACCCAGAGAGATTTATTGTTAGGACTGTAAGATCAAGTAAGGGCCAGCAAGGCCATTGATGTTGGTGCGGAAGTAAACAATACCGCAACCGGTGTGTATTGAACTGAAAACCAGTAAGCATGGCGCACTTGCCATGGCAAGTGCTGCTACAATAAGGTTGTACGGGAAATTTTAAACAACTACCGGTATTAGTAAAGTACCATGAAGTTAAGTGGGATCATCATAACCGTGGAAGGGCTTAATAGCCTGACCTCAGTACTTGGAAATGCACCAGTCAGCAAGGAGCTATACTTGGTTAAGGCAAGGAAACGTTGTAAAACCACGAATTTTTTTTTTTTCAACCTAAAATTATTTCAAACTCTTTTTTCAAAACCAAATCTTCTTTCAAACCCATTCTATTTCTAACCTTCTTTTAAAACCAAACCAAAGGACCTACACGGGCCTCAGTGCCACATGGTAGGTAAGTTTTACCCAGTTACTTTCAAATAACCGGATGGAAACCGGTAAACCCAAGGGGCAGCAACCCGAGAAATGGATGGAGTTCATAATAATACAACAGTGGATACACTTCCCTTGATTGAGTTCGGGAAGCAGGAATGCATATTATCATAGGATAATATAAGAGGAGTTGACAACAGAATACTTCACCTAGGCGTGTGACGGACACTACGAGTATACCAACTGTAATGTGGGACGACCGCACTCCGATAGGAGCTTGTGGGCCTGACAGGCCTACTTATGGGTTAGTCAGGTAAGTAGCAATGTGTCAGTAGGATACCCCACGTATGTATACGAGTGGAGCCTGGAACACGGGAAGTAGTCGACTCCATACTACGGTCCGAAGTAAAAGTCAAGCCAGAGCAAT
>CM041777.1:227914668-227938133 GCA_023374045.1 Limonium bicolor | reverse complement strand
CTTGTAAGTCCGGACAGCATGCGAGGATGTTTCTGATTTTGCTCTCAGCATGTGTCCGAACTTGTAAGTTCGGACACATGTCCGGACTTCTCTGGGATTTCAATTCGACATGTGTCCAGACATGTAAGTCCGGACACATGTCCGGACAAGTACTGATTTTCTCTTCGCACCGTGTTTGGGCATGCAAGGTCGGACGCTTGTCCGGACACACCTTCTGTTTTGTCTATTTTGCTCGTTTGAGCTCCGTTTTGACTTCCGTTTCCGGGGTATGATTCCCCTAAGTGTGAATAAGATGTTTATACATGAGTTGTGCTTATTGAAGCACATTTGATATGATATTTTGGCTAAATGGTTTTGGGACCTATTAACTAAGCTGCTGGCCTTGGATAGCCGGGTCGGGCTGTGCCGTAGCTAGCTGAACAGGAATTCCTTCTGTTTTCTGTTTTGTTCCTCGGTTCCCTTCTATTCTCTTCTCAGGTCCCCTGGATATTTGTGACCGACAGGTCCATAGCTGTCTCTACGGCTTCTGTGTGGGATCTACGGATCCATAGGGCTTTAGTGTTCGCACTTTCCGATGTGTCAGCTAGTGTCTAGTGTCCCACTCTGTGATTTCGTTTCTGCAAGTCTGACTAACGTTTCGATACGACATTCTGTTCAGCTTTGGTATTTGCTCTGTTTCTGATTTGTCTATTTCGAAATGACATATGATACCCTCTATTTGAACATTTCTGACTTCTGTTTTGAGTGGCCTTCCTTGAGGAAGTCTTCTGCTTACTGGGCTGTTGAGCTCACCCCTTTATTATATCATGCAGATTGAGCACTTGGAGACTTCTTCATCCTTTCTCTTTCGGAGTTTCGAATTATGCTTACTTAGTTTGGCTCCAGATTATGTATTTGACTTATGCGCTTAGACGCTTTCGACTTCATGTAGCCTACGGGCCTGACTCTGAATTTAGTTTCGTTTGATATTTCAGGATATTGTAAACTCTCTTTTCTTTAATGCAAGTGCTTTTAAGCGTATTCGAATTTGATCTGCGTTAGAGCCTTGCGACGTTAGGTAATAGACTCACGGCGTGTAACAGCCCTAACTCCTAGGCCGGTTTTTGGGTCGTTACATTTAGTGGTATCAGAGCCAGGTTTGGCTTTCTCTAGAGATTGTGGGGTCTGTTTGCATGTTTGAATGTCTGAGATATCTGTTGTGTGGTGTTTGATAGTTTCTGATAAGTTTTGGTGTTTGTTTCTTCAGTATGCCTCCCCGACGCTAAGTGAGAAGTGCCCTAGAGAGCGGGACTCCACAGGGAGACCTCGCTGACATAATGCAGCAGGTGGTGTCCTAGGTGCTGCAGGCGGTAGGGACCACTACTGGGCCAATGGCTGGAGCTAGCAGCTCGGGGGGAAGCAATGTGAAGGCGCTTCAGGAGTTCATGAAGCTAAAGCCGCCTTCTTTTGATGCCAGTGGTGACCCACAGGAGGCAAGCCACTGGATCACTGCTATTGAGGACTTGCTGAGGGTGATGGGTTGCGAGGAGGACCAGAAGGTGGGGTTTGCCACCTTTATGCTTTAGTCTGAAGCTAAGGAGTGGTGGAAGTCAGTTGAGGGGAAGTACCCCCACCTGTGGAGGGGGGATCAATTTAGGGGCTGCTTTAACCAGCAGTTCTACCCAGACGTCTTCCGTGATCAGAAGATCGTCAAGTATGGAAGGCTTTGTCAGACGAAGGATATGTCAGTCGATGACTATGTGTGTAAGTTTATCTCTTTGTCGAAGTTTGTGCCTGAGCCAGATGATAACTGGAAGGCGAGTAAGTTCGAGGCTGGTTTGAGGGGCGACATCAAAACTGCAGTGGCACCCTTTCGCCATAAGATGTTTAGAGATGTGGCGGATGTTGCCTTGGTTGTGGAGGATGAGTTGCAGGCTAGGCAGCGGATCGAGAGGAGAGACCAGAGGCCTGATAAGGGCAAGGACAAGAAGAGGAAGGGTGGTGTAGAGGAGCCTGAGAGGCGAGACCAGTCTTCTTCTCACAAGAAGAAGTTTAGAGAAGACCGTGGAGCTTCGTCTTCTGCATCGCCTACTGAAATACCCCAAACCTAATTATGATAAGTAAACATCAATTTATGGTGTAATAAGGCAAAAAAATGCCTTAGAAACATTGGTAGACAGTGTAAACCGAAGAAAACACAAGAAAACACCATAAAATCAATTTAAGCAAACACTTGCTCTCGACTTGGTGTAACCTTGATTAGGACCCAAAGGTCATTCCTAGACCTTATTAACATGCTAATGAACATGTTAAATCAATTACCAAAGAAAACCAAGCTCAAAAACACGTTTAAACACAAATTATGCTTTAAGGAGTCTTAAAGCACATTTTTGAAAAATGGGAAAATTCACAAGATACCCCTGTTTTCTTTCGTAATTCACAATATACCCCTGTGATTTTAGTAATTTAACTTTAAACATGCTTAAAAGTTGTCCAAAATTGATGAAACTTTACATGGACAATGCTAAAGTGTTATATTTAGGTCCAATATCAAATTTGAAGTTTTTTAAGCTCACATGTGACCTGTGGGACCCAATGAACAGTCACATATTCATTGGGTCCCACAGATCACTTGTGAGTTTAAAAAGCTTCAAATTTGATATTGGACCAAATATAACACTTTAGCATCGTCCATGTAAAGTTTCATCAATTTTTGGACAACTTTTAAGCATGTTTAAATTTAAATTACTAAAATCACAGGGGTATATTGTGAATTACGAAAGAAAACAGGGTATCTTGTGAATTTTCCCATTTTTCAAAAATGTGCTTTAAGACTCCTTAAGCAGCATAATTTGTGTTTAAACGTGTTTTTTGAGCTTGGTTTTCTTTGGTAATTGATTTAACATGTTCATTAGCATGTTAATAAGGTCTAGGAATGACCTTTGGGTCCTAATCAAGGTTACACCAAGTCGAGAGCAAGTGTTTGCTTAATTGATTTTATGGTGTTTTCTTATGTTTTCTTCGTTTACACTGTCTACCAATGTTTCTAAGGCATTTTTTTGCCTTAACACCATAAATTGATGTTTACTTATCATAATTAGGTTTGGGTATTTCAGTAGGCGATGCAGAAGACGAAGCTCCCACGGTCTTCTCTAAACTTCTTCTTGTGAGAAGAAGACTGGTCTCGCCTCTCAGGCTCCTCTACACCACCCTTCCTCTTCTTGTCCTTGCCCTTATCAGGCCTCTGGTCTCTCCTCTCGATCCGCTGCCTAGCCTGCAACTCATCCTCCACAACCAAGGCAACATCCGCCACATCTCTAAACGTCTTATGGCGAAAGGGCGCCACTGCAGTTTTGATGTCGCCCCTCAAACCAGCCTCAAACTTACTCGCCTTCCGGTTATCATCTGGCTCAGGCACAAACTTCGACAAAGAGATAAACTTACACATATAGTCATCGACTGCATATCCTTCGTCTGACAAAGCCTTCCATACTTGACGATCTTCTGATCACGGAAGACGTCTGGGTAGAACTGCTGGTTAAAGCAGCCCCTAAATTGATCCCACCTCCACAGTGGGGGTACTCCCCCTCAACTGACTTCCACCACTCCTTAGCTTCAGACTGAAGCATAAAGGTGGCAAACCCCACCTTCTGGTCCTCCTCGCACCCATCACCCTCAGCAAGTCCTCAATAGCAGTGATCCAGTGGCTTGCCTCCTGTGGGTCACCACTGGCATCAAAAGAAGGCGGCTTTAGCTTCATGAACTCCTGAAGCGCCTTCACATTGCTTCCCCCCGAGCTGCTAGCTCCAGCCATTGGCCCAGTAGTGGTCCCTACCGCCTGCAGCACCTAGGACACCACCTGCTGCATTATGTCAGCGAGGTCTCCCTGTGGAGTCCCGCTCTCTAGGGCACTTCTCACTTAGCGTCGGGGAGGCATACTGAAGAAACAAACACCAAAACTTATCAGAAACTATCAAACACCACACAACAGATATCTCAGACATTCAAACATGCAAACAGACCCCACAATCTCTAGAGAAAGCCAAACCTGGCTCTGATACCACTAAATGTAACGACCCAAAAACCGGCCTAGGAGTTAGGGCTGTTACACGCCGTGAGTCTATTACCTAACGTCGCAAGGCTCTAACGCAGATCAAATTCGAATACGCTTAAAAGCACTTGCATTAAATAAAAGAGAGTTTACATATCCTGAAATATCAAACGAAACTAAATTCAGAGTCAGGCCCGTAGGCTACATGAAGTCGAAAGCGTCTAAGCGCATAAGTCAAATACATAATCTGGAGCCAAACTAAGCATAATTCGAAACTCCGAAAGTGAAAGGATGAAGAAGTCTCCAAGTGCTCAATCTGCATGATATAATAAAGGGGTGAGCTCACAGCCCAGTAAGCAGAAGACTTCCTCAAGGAAGGCCACTCAAAACAAGTCAGAAATGTTCAAATAGAGGTATCATATGTCATTTCGAAATAGACGAATCAGAAACAGAGCAAATACCAAAGCTGAACAGAATGTCGTATCGAAACGTTAGTCAGACTTGCAGAAACGAAATCACAGAGTGGGACACTAGACACTAGCTGACACATCGGAAAGTGCGAACACTAAAGCCCTATGGATCCGTAGATCCCACACAGAAGCCGTAGAGACAGCTATGGACCTGTCGGTCACTAAATATCCAGGGGACCCTGAGAAGAGAATAGAAGGGAACCCGAGGAACAAAACAGAAAACAGAAGGAATTCCTGTTCAGCTAGCTACGGCACAGCCCGACCCGGCTATCCAAGGCCAGAAGCTTAGTTAATAGGTCCCAAAACCATTTAGCCAAAATATCATATCAAATGTGCTTCAATAAGCACAACTCATGTATAAACATCTTATTCACACTTAGGGGAATCATACCCCGGAAACGGAAGTCAAAACGGAGCTCAAGCGAGCAAAAGACAAAACAGAAGGTGTGTCCAACAGCGTCCGACCTTGCATGCCCAAACACGGTGCGAAGAGAAAATCAGTACTTGTCCGGACATGTGTCCGGACTTACATGTCTGGACACATGTCGAATTGAAATCCCAGAGAAGTCTGGACATGTGTCCGAACTTACAAGTTCGGACACATGCTGAGAGCAAAATCAGAACACTCCTCGCATGCTGTCCGACTTACAAGTCCGGACACTTGAAAATTCAGAAATCAGGGCGCACTAGACAACACGTCCGAACTTACAAGTCCGGACGCATGTCCGGATGTCGTAAAAATGACAGAATTCAAAGCAGTGACGGAGACGAAAACAACACAATCCAACCCAAACTTCACCAAATCATCATATTGCAAAACGTGGCCACGGTGGGTTTAACCATTTGATCAACGACACATTCCGGAATAAATGCACACAACACAACTCAATTCCAACAATGTGGCTCTACTTCTGATGTCATATCTCTCTTTTACTTCCATCCTTTGCGCCATCGGGTTAATAACTTCTACATGATGTCTCCTGCCCTTCACTCCCCTTTCATTGACTCAAAATTTGTTGGTGGACTTGGGTGATCACGAAAGCTAAATTTATTTTTTGGTTTACATTTAAAGGCAGACTCAAAACTCGTGATAAACTTCAAACCTGGGGCATTTGTCTAGCTAACCGATGCTCGCTCTGTGAGCATGCTCTAAACTAGTGATCATCTATTTTTTCTTGCAGTTTGCAGGATCTCGTTGAGGATTTGGTGGAAATATGCGACTGGTTGGGGATCCCCACTAACAGGTTGAGCCTCCGCAGTTTGTGTTTCCTGAATTTCCCCTACTATAGGAGAAAAAACCTATAAACTATGTTAGAAGAGTTGTCATTGCTAACACACTTACTTAGTGTTGCAAACGTGTCATGGAAAATCAAGCAAGAGACCCATCCTTTATTGTAGCAGACGTTAAAGAGCTGCAAAAGTTATCATCTGGACAAAATGGGGGCTTTCCCCCATAATTTTGATTGGCTATATGGGGTCTTGTGTTCCTCGGTTGACGGTGTTTTGTACTCTAGGCTACCTCTCTGCCTCCACCACTTTTTGTTTTATAAATTTGGGTTCTATTACTGGTTGACCTATTGACACATTTTTGTATTTCGTTCTTCTATAATCATTAGTGGCTCCTGTGCGCCCTATGTATATTTTCTTAGGAAAATTACACTGTCCACCCATGAGGTTTGGCGATTTTACACTGCCCACCCATGAGGTTTTAAATTTAACAATGCCCACCCATGACATTACTTATGTATATCATCCGTCACCAAAACTGTAAACTTCCGTCATTTGTCGGTTAATTTGACTAGACCCACTTTGGTTGACCATACAGGCCTTAGTAGCAAATTAAAAAAAAAACTCATTTGTCACTTGGCTATTCACCGCACTGGCTATTCTCACGAGCTCCACGGTTTGCGTTCTCCATTGGCTTCGATTTTCTTTGTTGTTGGGATCCCTTCCTTCCCTCTTGCGATTGCTGCTTGGCACTGTAAGTTCGTCGATTCTTATTGTTGCTTCGATTTTCTTGGTGCGTGATTGTTGCTTTGTTTTTCTCTACTGGTGCGTGATTTTCTCCATTGGTGCGCGATTGCTGCTTCGATTTTCTCCATTGTTGCTTCGATTTTCTCCATTGTTGTTCGTTGGGACTCCTCTCTTAGTGGTTGCGTTTTCTGATTCCTTAGGGCTTCGATTTCTGATTCTTAATTCTCTGTTCGATTCTGATTCCTTAGGGTTTCAGTTTCTGATTCCTTAGGGTTTCGTTTATGGTTCCTAATTTTCTATTCAATGTTGGTTGTTTTATGGATCTTTTTTCTCTGTGTCTGTGTTGCAGATTAGCCGTTGCCTTCGCTAGTTACTAAGAGATAGAGGAAGAAGCTATTGCACAATACAACAACCTCGAGAGCTAACCTGCAAGCTGCCTTGTTTGGGAGACTACAGCCACGCACGATTACTCAGGTGAAGGAGACATCAGAGAGAAGGGAGTGACAGAGGGAAGAGAGTGACAGAGAGAGAGAGACTGATAATACGTTTCATGATGTTATTCCTTCTGCGTTGTAAAGCTTTTATACATTGTATTGGTTGCAACAGAAATCAGAAAGAATGTAACAGAAACAACTAATGTAACAGATTTGTTAAGAAATGCAATTGTGGTCCCAGTATTTCTGTTATTCACATTTCCTACAACAGTCTGCTATGTACTGTGATATTGGTCATCTAACTATTTATTGGCAAGGAAATCAGACATTGTAGTGCAGTATAAGTGCAGTTAATATAACTGATGTTATTACATTCATGCTGATGTTTCTGCCTACTTTGCTTCTACCTTCTGTTCAATTGAAGGCATGGGTTAATGATTAGTAATTTGCTCTTTACATCTGTTCATACCATATAATAATGTGACGGGATACAGATAGTAGTTGTCAGACGTGTGATCCATCAGATAATAGTTGTGCCTCTGCTCTGCATTGCGTCATGGTAAGTGCAGGAATAAATAAGTACACTGGTTTTGGTTGTAGCCATAATAATGAGTAAGTGCAGAAACAAAATAGCCGAAACAAATTAGTCGAAACAAAATAAGTAGATTAATAACCGCATAAGTAGCTTACAACACTAGAACTTGCACTTGGTTCTACAATACTAGAACTTGTACTTGCTTCTACAACACTAGAACTTGCACTTGGTTCGAAAACACTAGAAATTACACTAGGTTCTAAAACAATACAAATTACACCAACTATTACACAAAGGAACTCCAAACAAAAAGGACTGCCAGTATTACAAAGGTTGTAGACACTATCTTTATATTCTTCAGCTGCTCCAATCTAGCTGTCTCCATCTTTTCAAGTTTGGTCAGCAAACAAGTGTACAGATTCTTCAAGTCCAGCAACACATTTTCAACGTCACCAATGCAGAAGTTCCTTTCAGGTCTTTCGAAGTCAGCATTTGGCAATGGATACTTGTGCGGGTTGAAACTTTGCCCGCTTGAAGAAGACATTCTGCGTAAAGCACAAACAGAAATACAAACTCATTTTTACCAGAAAAATACGCTCAGATCGGTCCTTATGGCCATCATCATTGCTTTAAAAAAAGTTACGATTCTTAATGCACAATTTCAGTAACTATGGAGCAACCCTATCATAAACCGCTTCGACGCAATAAAGCGGAGCAATTACATGAAGGGCCGCTTCTACATAGACCTCCAAGCATAAAGTCGTAACCAATTCAGAAAAGCCATTTTACTTGAAACATCAGTGAACCATCAGAAAAGAATGTTTGTATCAGATGCCAACTGCAGCAGGAAGAAGCAACAAAGAGGAGAAGTCAGAAGATAGATTCGCAAGCCAGGGATGGTTACTGTGGGTATGAAATCCAAAAAATGCCAACAATGCCACGGTAAACATCAGACCTCAAATCTCATAAATAACAAATGCATCAGAGCAAGGTAGCAATCACACATCTGTGGGCACAATTTAGCCGCAGGAAATCAGACATTGTAATTAGGCAGATGTAAATTTTCACTATCTGAAGCAACTGATCATGGTCTGGCTCTATGTATAATTAACAACAGATTAGATTCTCATTTCAAACACTACTAGAATCCATAAGGAACGTTATTCAAGAATCAATAAAATTTAAGGCAAGCATTCAAATTGCCAGTAATGCCACGGTAAACAGTAGCCAATATCAACGAATATCATAGAAATAACAATTGAATCAGAGCAAGGTAGCAATCAGACATCCACGGGCACAATTTACCCGCACCAATATAGACCTTGCAAATAGATAGTTAGCCGAGCAAAACTAGGAACGCATCAGAAATCACAAACCCTAGAAGCTTAGAATATTCCAATCTCAAGCAGCAGTATACCATAGAAGATAGAAGCAGCTATCGTACACTATTAACAGAGAGAAAAACCGACAGACTTGCAAGCGAATCACTAAGGCAACGGAAATCGAATAGAAAATTAGGGATCAGAAATTGAAACCCTAAGGCATCAATGGAGAAAATCGAAACAATGGAGAAATCGAAGCAACAATGGAGAAAATCGTAGCGCAATTGCGGACCAATGGAGAAAACGTGCACCAAGAAAATCGAAGCAACAATGGAGAAAATCGATGAACTTACAGTCCCAAGCAGAAAACGCAACCACTAAGAGAGGAGTCCCAACGAACAGTAAAGTAAATCAAGCAACAATGGAGAAAATCGAAGCATCAATCGCGCACCAATGGAGAAAATCGCGCACCACGGAGAAAATCGAAGCAGCAATCGCGCACCAAGAAATCGAAGCAACAATGGAGAATCGACGAACTTACAGTCCCAAGCAGCAATCGCAAGAGGGAAGAGAGGAATCCCGACGAACAACAAAGAAAATCGAAGCGACAATGGAGAACACAAACAGTGGAGCTCGTGAAACATAGCCAGTGCGATGAATAGTCAAGTGAGAAATGCGGTTCTTTTTTTTAAGGCCTGTATGGTCAACCAAAGTGGGTCTAGTCAAATTAACCAACAGATGACGGAAGTTTACAGTTTTGGTGACGTGATATACATAAGTAATGTCATGGGTGGGCATTGTTAAATTTAAAACCTCATGGGTGGGCAGTGTAAAATCGCCAAACCTCATGGGTGGGCAGTATAATTTTTCCTATTTCTTATGATAAGTAGATCTTCCTACCCATCAACTTATTTCGTATAAACTTTATTAATTTATATATCATTAACTTTTCAAATATTATATATATATGAAGATCAATTCATAATTGAACTGGATGTTATTGCCTCAGTTGGATTATGAGTTTCTGTAGACAGACAGACTCCCCTGATTTCTGTGTGAAATGTTCTTCGTTTATTTATTTTGTTTTTTTCCTGTTTTATGGAGTTTCTCGAGATTCCAAGGTGGGCCTTTTTTCCCCATGATTCGCTCTTTTTTTCTTTGTCCAGTCCCTACCATCGTCAACCAAAACCCAAACGCGTTTCAAATTTTCCTGTCTTCCTCAAACCCCCAAAAAAATTTCGCCCTTTTCCCTGCTTTTGGACTTTACATCTCGTCCGTCTTGTTCTCCTCAACACCACACCCCATCACTTTACTCTTTTTTTTTCCTTCAACTCAGACAAGGCTTTGCAGACCTCAGCACTAGGGTGAACCATCAGTCTGGCAGAGAAGACATACAAGGTACAAGAAGTAGGAAGAGGCTCTCAAGGGAAAGAGAAATCAGTTAAAATGGGTGCTCGCGGTGGTGGTCGTGGTGGTGGTTCAGATGAGAATAATTTCCTTTCAGTGGTAGCTAGCAACTTTGATGTCCTGGCTGGGTACGTGCGTTGTGTGCCTGTTTCTCAGCTTCTTTCTTTTCACACTTTTTTTCTTTTGCCTTTTACAGTGTTCTTGTACATTCAACTCAAGCAACCCCATATTCGTGAATTGTCGACATATATGGTTCTTTTTTTTGCCCTCTGTTGTGTGAAAATGCATGAATACAGCAATTTCACTGTTTTCTGATCTCCTGTATCTCTTTCTTTCTGTTCTGTTTTGCAGGCCACTTGTTGCTCTTGTTTATCCTTTGTAAGCTTTGCTCTACCTCTGTACCCCCAGGCATTAACACAAATCAGTGATATATGAAACATTACTATATTCTCTTTTGAAAAATGAAAACACACCTGAATATTTGCATTTGTGTGTCATGTTCTTGTACAATAGAAATACCCTTTCTATGATTATTAATCAACTTTTTGCGACATTGATATACTATGTTAGATATGCTTCGATTAAAGCCATTGAAAGCGGTACTCGAGCAGATGATCAACAATGGCTTACATACTGGGTATTATACTCCTTGATCACACTCTTTGAACTTGCCTGCTCCCAACTCATTGAATGGTAAGTCTAAAAATTCCCTCCCACTACTCAAGCTTCGGCCCTACTGTATTGTTTACCTACTCAGTAAAAACTTGACCCAGCACTCAAAATCACTGTATAATTATGCATTTACCCAGTTTTACTAACCACTCGACTGGGATTTAGATCAATAAGATAGTAACCCAGCTACCACCAGCAGCAGCTCTTGCATAAAATTAATAGTTAACATGGTGAACCAATTCTGACAACAAATGTGTATGTGTGTATATATAGTTTGCCACTCTGGGGATACACGAAGCTGTTCTTGACATGCTGGTTAGTTCTACCGCAATTCAATGGTGCTGCTTACATTTACAAGAACTTCATAAGACCATTCTACATGGACCCAACACAGACCACCACCGCCCTGACTCAGCGCTACATGCCTACCAGGAAGATGAGTCTCACTCTCTTCAAACAGGATGATCATGACTATGACCACATGGACATTCTAAGTGCTGCAGAGAAGTACATGCGGGAGAATGGAACTGATGACTTTCAGAGACTCATTAGAAAGCAGGTATTAACGCACCCACAGATTAACTCTACTACTTCTACACAGCCTGACCTGTGAGATGGTTTTAATTTCATCCCTTATTGTCTTGTCTCAATAATTGGTTATATCACAGTTAAAACTTAACAGTAGTGTTCTGTATCTATGTTTCAAGTTCTGATTCTTGTTCTTTTGGTGTATGGGTTACAGACTGAGAGAGAAGCCAAATCAAGGAGGAGCAGCCAGTGCATGATCTTCGATGATAAACAACATAGACCTAATTACTACTACAATTATTATCGTTGAGCTGTACAATTTTTCGACTTAGCTACCTTTGATTAGCCCAAACGGAGAAACTGACCGAGAATCCCTTAAGACTCTCTTCTCATATTTTTTACACTAGCAAGCTACTATCCCTCTACTGGACATCGATCAGACATGATTATCTTATTCTAATTCCTGCTACTTTGGATTCAGATATTAACTGGGATGGCTTTTTAGATTTTAAGCTGTACTACCGCAGTAGTAAGGTGCAGATTCACTCTTATTGTAGTTAATTCATTTTTCTTCGAAGTGGAATAAAACATTTTTTTCGAGAATGCCTTGGACAGAATAACCGACATCAGTTTACATACATATACTGTTTCAGTTCTGCGTATTCAACAAATGCCCTTATAGCTCAGTGGTAGAGCGTCAGTCTTGTAAACTGAAGGTCCGTAGTTCAATCCTGCGTGAGGGCATTTTTTTTCCACGCTCCAGAAGCAGTAACACAGTGACGATTTTTTTTCAATAAGGTGCGATTCTAAAAAAAACGTGGACGGCAGGATTCGAACCTGCGCGGGCAAAGCCCACATGATTTCTAGTCATGCCCGATAACCACTCCGGCACGTCCACTCTTTGATATCAATGTTGTAGATTGACATAAAATTAGTTTCTTCTTTCGGCGGAGACAAATTGTGCAACCCGTTAAGGCGTGAACGTCTGTAACTTTGGGTGTTCTTTTTCAAAGTTCACTATAGTTAATTAATCATAGTTAACCAATTATGTTCTGCCATCAATTTCGATAAGGTCTAGTGATGTGGATCGATGAAAAATGGCACATGTCACTTAAAATACACAAAAATCTAAGGTATTTATACATAACACCTACCTTTAGCATTTTCATCCTAAAAAGAGCAAACGATATTCGAATTAGTTTTCACCAACATCCTAAACAAACATACACGATTTAGAAATCTATACATCAATGATAATGAGTTTAGTTTGGTATTTGTTATGTTACCTATTTTCCATTTGCTATTTGATAATGTGATTCTTTGTGTTAGTTGGGAGATTTGTAGTATATTTAATACGGTTCTTAAATTTAGGACATGATATTAGCAAAACCTAATAATATCATCCGACTAAGATCTTATTGGTATGACAGAGAATAAATATTTTTTTAATTAACCGAAGCAGATGATAGATTTACACAACTAAGGGGTTGTTCTGTGGCAACATCAAAAGCTACTTATACTAGCTTTTTGTTTAATCTCACTATGGTTAACAAATAAGGTAGTGCCAACTATGCTTGTGTGGGTCCATTTAATTTAAATTATCCAACAACCAAGTGACAAGTGTCACATTAATGTAAAAGAAAATAAAATGTCGTGAGAGAACGGCCCCTAAGTTGTCTAACTGTCGTTGTGTTGGAACCATTTATCCATTGTAATATGTTTAAGAAATGTGTGGTCTGTTGAAAAAAAGAAGCACCTTTAGTAACTTCAAAAGACATCAAATATAATTCAAGCAAGACTACCACCATCTTTATTTTATTTTTTCGGTTGAATACAAAGGCATAACCTTTTTATATTACTGAAGCTAAAGTTGCATCCTCAGAAATCTAAGGAGAAGTACAAGCTGGGGGAGAGATAAGGAGTGACTCCCCAAAGACCAATTTAAGTCTAGTTTTGCTAGAGCGTCAGCCCACTGATTACATATCCTAGGAGAGAAAACAATCTTACAATCTACACAGCTCTTTAGGAGATTATTACATTCAGAGATTAAGGGCTTTAGAGGGTGAAACGGAGGGCAGCGTTGAAGGAGTTCACCAGTACCAGAGTCTGAACATATTTCCACATGAGAAAGGTTGAGGTCTTTGATCATCTCAACAGCTTTAAGAGCAGCCACAGTTTTAGCATGAAGAGCTCATTGCTCAGCCAACACTTCTACAAATCCCTTCACCCATTGGCCTTGATGATTTCTACATAAGCCCCCTGCAGAAGTAAAACCATAATTTACACTGAGAGCACCATTGATATTAAATTTGAAACAGTTTAACTCAGGCGGAGTCCAATGAGATACTTCCCTGATTTTCGGGCAGTTGACCATCATCTTTATTTTGAATACAAGTGATATTGACATAATGAGATACTGCATGATCTATTGTTTATTTGTAAGATCTTCTTGTAGGCCATTTTATTATACTCTTTGTGTATCAAAACACTGGATGTCAATTCCTCAATCGACAATCTGAGCGTGGGGGGGGGGGGGGGGGCGAGAAATGTTCTCTCCTCATTCTTCCCTTCCGTGAAAATTTCTATGAATTCAAGATTGAAGCCAACAATGGCGATACAAGACTTTAAGAAGAGAACTAGAGAGCGAGAGGCCACTGCGGCTCTACTCTCGGATACAACCCCACAACCATTACTGTTCCCAGACTTATAACACTTAACAAAAGCCTAGTCTAACAACGGTAATAAAACCAACTAAACCCAGTAAACAACTAAACCCAACACACACATAAAAAAATGTCCTAACTTAAACAGAACAACATAAATAGTTTTATATTCTAACACTCCCTTCAAAACTCAGAAGGTAAAACCTTATGAGATTTGCTAACTAGAAACTATTTATGAAGTGCAGATACTGCACTTATCCTTCAGTCAACACTAGACCCATCTTCTCATTCTGTAGTGGGTAGGCCTTTCCAGGTAAGGACTTGGTCAAGACATCTGTTATCTGTTCTTTTGAGCCAACAAATTCCACATTGATCATCCCTTCTTGTAACTTTTTCCGGACGAAATGGATGTCGAGCTCGATGTGCTTAGTCCTTTCATGGAGCACCAGATTCTTTGCAATGTAGATGGCCGCTTGACTATCTGATTTCACTGGAACCGGTAGTATATTTTCAACCCCCAGCTCGTGCAAAACTCTGGTGATCCAGCTAAGTTCCGCTGTTACACTTCTCATTGTCCAGTACTCTGCTTTGGCTAAGGACAAGGCCACTGTGGTTTGCTTCTTTGACTTCCACGAGAGATGACTACCACCCAGCTGAATGAAGAAACCGTGATGGATCTTCGTGTATTGGGACATCTGCTCAATCAGAGTCACAAAAGGTAGTAAGCGAGAAATCATTCTTGGAATTAAACAGCAGGCCATAATTCAGAGTACCTCTAATATAACTAAGTGTATGCAGGGCAGCATTATAATGAACATCAGTAGGCGCACTTAAGAATTGACTCAGAACCTGAATTGTAAAACAAAGATCAGGTCTGCTATGAGAGAGATAAATAATTTTTCCAACGAGTTTTCTGTACAGAAAGGGATCTCTCAAGGGTTTTCCTTCATTTTTCTTAAGTTTGACAGAACTGTTCAGAGGGCTAGAAGCAGCTCTATTTTCAGAAAGAGTAAATTCTTTTTACAGGTCTTGACAGTACTTTATCTGCAGCAGAATCACACCATCAGAAGTATGCAAGAATTACATTCCCAAAAAGAAACTTAATCTCCCTAGATCTTTAATCCTAAATTGCTTGTTCAGTTTATCCTTTACAGTTTTAATTAGATCAAGATCACTCCCTGTGACCAAAATATCATCCACGTACACAACTAAATAACATACTTTATTACCATCACTTCTAATAAACAGAGAATAATCATTGAGAGACTGAACAAAACCTAGAGATTTAAGGAAAATACTTAGTTTATGATGCCACTGCCTCGAAGCTTGTTTCAAACCATAAAGGGATTTCCTAAGTTTACACACCTTTCCTACTCTACCTGCCTCATAACCCTCAGGCATTTCCATGTAGACAACCTCCTATAAATCCCCGTGCAAAAAAGCATTATTAATATCATGTTGGCTAATTAACCATCCCCTCTTAGCTGATATGATAATTAGAGCCTTAATTGTAGTGAATTTGACCACCAAAGAGAAAGTCTCCAAGTAGTCAATCCCATACCTTTGGGTGTAACACTTGGCAACTAATCTGGCCTTAAACCTCTCAATGCTACCATCTGCCCTACACTTGATTTTATACACCCATCTACACTTAATTGGTTTAACTCCTGTGGGAAGATCTACCAACTCCCATGTTTTATTCCTTTATAGGGCCAGAAATTCCTCACTCATTGCTTCCCTCCATCTCTCATCCTTGGCAGCCTCACTAAAACAGCTTGGTTGTCTCTCTGCTTATATCAGAATGCAGACAGTAATGACTGATTTCATTATCTAAAACAAAACCTAGGTTATGTGGGACATTGTGGGATCCTACAATACTACTTTCTTCATCTGTTTCATTCATAGCAGAATCCAAAGTTGTCACACACACACACATTAGTATTACTATAAGCAATTCTGTCTCTAAGAATTTGTGAGAAGTAATCTAAATGAGACAGGGGAGAGGACTTATCTTTTCTGGTAGCTGAGGAACTAAGATCATAGTCCCTGAGATGTTTGGGTGTGTGTCTGACTCTATCTGATCTTCTTAGTAGCATCCCTTCATCTCCTCTGGTTTCTGATTGTACCAATTCTTCATCTGCATTCCCAATTTCATCTTCCTTGTCAGATTGTTCCTCATCGTCTACTTTATTTTGCCTCTCTTCTGGAGAAGTTTCTGGATGCTCCTCTGTTGTCACCTTGGACTGCTGTTTCTGATTGAACTTTCTCAACCTTTTTTCACTTGCATCAGTGTCAGTGGGCATAAATAAATCTTCCTTCTCAATATCAGTTGAAACATTCTTGACTGTTTTGCTTAAAATCTCTCTAAAGGGATAAATTTCCTCATGGAAGACAACGTCTCTATTATAGATGACCCTATCATTGTCTAGATCATACAATTTATCCTTTCTTGTCCTGCCTATAACCAATAAACACACACTTAATTGACCTAGATAGAAACTTATCATGGAGGTTTCTGTTATTATTAGCAAAATAGTGGCAACCAAATCCTTTTAGAGCTGAATAATCAGGTTCCTTGCCATAAATAATCTCAAACGGAGACTTCTTTCCTATGCTCACAAGTGGCATCCTATTAATCAGGTAGCTTGTGTGTGAGTATGCTTTCCCCAAAAAAATTTCTAAGTAGAGAGGAATAGAACATGATTGCTCTGGCTGTCTCAAGTATGTGTCTATGCTTTCGCTCAGCTACACCATTTTGTTGAGGGGTGTAGGGGCATGTGTTTGATGCCTAATTCCTTTAAATCTAAAATACTCAACCCCAGCCCTAGAACTCCCAAGTTCATAGCATTATCGGTCCTAACACATTTTACCCTTTTATTGAACTGCCTCTCAACCATAGTGATGAAACTGATTATCAAAGGAAAGCAATCAGGTTTGGATTTACACAAGTGGGTCCATGTAACACAACTTTTGTCATCAACAATAGTCAAGAAGTAACTAAAACCATCATGGGTTTCCAAATTATAATGGCCCCACAAATCAATGTCTATGATTTCAAAGATCTCATTCGTCTTTCTTGAACTAGAAGGGAAAGTAATTCTATGACTCTTTGCTCTATCACATGATTCACAAACAAAATCACTTTGCAAATGTTTCTTACTAACTAAGCCTAACCTAGACAACTTGTCTTTTGGCATGTGGCCAAGCTTATGGTGCCACAAATCTAGAATATGGTTATTTTCACTGATAGTCTTTACAAGTTGATCACTATGCAAATTTGAACCAAAGTAGCCATTTTCTCCTTGGTCACAGAATCTGTCTAGCAGGTAAAGGCCCCTATGGGTATGCCCAATCTTCACCTCTTTCTGACCATCATAAGCCTGGTAAATGCAACAGTTTGAATCAAGACAGAACCTACCCTTCATTTCACTACATAACTTGCTAACAGATATGAGACCAAATTAAAAATCAGGGACATAGAGAACATTTTAAAGTGTTATCAAACTTTTTATTCTGATTTTACCCATTATTTTTACCAACTGTGGGTGCCCATCAGGCATACCAACCCAGTGATCTCTGTCAAGGAAAACTATTTCACTAAACTTGGCCAAATCCCCACACATGTGGTCAGATGCCCCGCTATCTATGATCCAATCATTCTCCTTGAAAACATGCTTATTAGAGGCATTGAAAGTGTTGTGGTGATAACAGTTCAGACAAGCACATTTGATGTTAGTATCCATAAAACATTTGCCTAGATTCAAAGAATTTTTATCATGGCAATCAGCAACATTAGAGACAAGTCTACCAGAACATTGAGGTTGTTCACACTTTTAATTAGTTTTATCAAAATCCGGGAAATCTCATCATTGCAATAAGTAATGTCAGAAACAAATTTACCAGGAGTGAAGTTTCCTGACTACCACATCTAAACTTCTTGGCATCTTTGTAGGCACTACTGGTTAGATAGTCAAACCTATCTAAACCATTTAACATTAACTGCACAGATCTTTTACCTTCATATAATTGAGAAAGAATCATACTTGAGAACCCACAATTGGATTCAGAGATGGAAGATTCATTGTTTTATTTACGATTGGCTGATGTAGTTGAGAAGGCCATTAATCTGCTCCATAGTGAGAGTGCCTCCAAGTGGGTCCTTACCATCTTTCCTTCCCTTCCCCATCACCATTTGCCTGGTGTTTCTTGTCCTTTGTAAAGCGCCAACCAGGAGGGAAGCCATGCTTCTAGAAACATTTATCTTCTGTATGTCCTACCTTGTGGCAATGGGTGCATTGCAGCCCATTCCGCCTTCCTCCTCCAACTTGACCACAGCCGGGGTTTCTCCTCCCTTGTGACATAGAGAAAGCAGCAGGGGATTCGACTTCGACAGGTGGACTGGTTGTGATTGTTTTTTGTCTTTCTTGCTGGATTAGTATTGTAAACGCTTGCTCAATTGATGGCAGTGGTGTGATCATAAGTATGTTCTCTCTTACACTGGCGTATCTCTCGTTTAAGCCCATCATAAATTTTATCAGGCGCTGGGTTTGGATATACTCTTTGAAAACCTTGTCGGTGGCATAGGCATAGGTTGGTAATGATGTGGCGGCGTCGATTTCATCCCAAATTCCTCTAAGCTTTGCAAAGTAATCCCCGATTGTTTCATTGGCCTTAGCTGTGACAACAAGGCATCTCTCCAATTCATACATCCTCGTCGCATCCACTTGGTCATACCTCACACAAATCCTCCCATATCTTGGTCGCCGGGGAACGGAAGACGGTGTCGGCGATTCGCTTTTCCAAGCTCATGAGGATCCATGAGCGAACCATATTATCGTAACGAGTCCACGCTTGATCTTGGACGCCGCCATCGTTTGGTTTCTTGGTGGTACCGACGACAAACCCTAGCTTGTTTTTAGAAGCTAGGGCTATCTCAACTTGATGATTCCAACGAGAGAAGCCTGGTCCGCCATCGTATTTGGGAGCGAGAGCTATACCGGGATTGTCGAAACTTGACAAGTAGAGCGGATCTCCAACATCGATTCCAAAAATTCCGCCGCTGCTACTTTTGGGCCGAGAGTTTCCTTCTCTTTGTCGTCAGGCTTAATCCCTTCTGTTTCAAGATTTTGATCCATCTCTGATGCGAACCAAAAGGAAATCAAAAGGGAAAAGAGGACAACTCGAGTTCAAACAGGAAAGAGGGAAAGTTTCTGGAGCACAAACGAGAACGAGCAAGTAGCTGAAGGAAAAGAAGGAAAGGCGGTGAGAAGAGAAGGGAAAATTCACGAGCCAGGTCCCATGACCATTGTGCTCTGATACCATGAAAATTTCTATGAATTCAAGATTGAAGCCAACAATGGCGATACAAAACTTCAAGAAGAGAACTAGAGAGCGAGAGGCCATTGCGGCTCTACTCTCGGATACAACCCCACAACCATTACTCTTCCCAGACTTATAATACAGTTAACAAAAGCCTAGTCTAACAACGGTAATAAAACTAACGGTCAAACAACTAAACCCAACAGCACACACATAAACAAAATGTGCTAACTTAAACAGAACAACATAAACAGTTTTATATTCTAACACCCACCTTACTCTTCCACTGGTACCTGATGCATGCACTGACACCATAGCCACCGCCGTTCTCTTCTCTCCCAAGGTGAAAGTCCCAACTTTTCGTTTTCTGCCTTTCTTTTTCTCTAGTTTCTGTTGTAGTAAATTCTCTTTTTTCTTCGGTGAGGGTAGTTTATTCTCTTCTGGTCTCTCATCGATTGTTTCTTGGCAAATTTCTTCTTTTCTCCTCCTGATATCTCCAAAATTTCTTGTATAACTCTCTTCTAATCATCAAAGTGTGGATTTTTATGGGTTTTTTTAAATGGATTTCTTATTCCCTTTTTCTTTCTACTTTTGGGTTAGTCCTTTAGGTTGTAAGAATCTTAATCTCGCTCCATGTTCTCTTATTTACACTCTTTCACCTATTGAGTCTTTGCTTTTGCTTGGGGTAATGAGATTGGTTCAAGTCATGAGAGGTCTTGTATCTAGATGGGTGAGTGGTCTTGGTGTCGGAAATGGTGCCGAGTTTTAAGAATTTGTTCAATTCACTCCTTCAATTTGGTTGGTTCACATGCAAATTGCAAAGTTTCAATTGGGTGGATAATAATGATTGCTCATGCTTATGGGAGCACATACAAATGATCTTTGATGTAGTGCAATTGCATGTCAGTGATTTTTGCTGCCAATAGGTGATTAAATCAGCAACTTTAGGAATATTTGGGGCAGCCAAGGAAGATAGCTACTGGTTGCTTGGATTTGTAGGAATTTCTGGTCCTTTCCTCGCTTTCTCTCTTGATCGATTTCAACTTTTTATTGTGTAGGCTCATTTTAGCAGAAGATGATTGATGCTCAATGTTTGAATGGAAGAAGAAAGATTAGAGTTTGTTGATTTGGGTGACAGGTTCCATTACTATTGGTGTAGTTGTTTATTATTATCTTTTATCCTATTGAACTTCATCTTGAAGGTGCTTTGCTTGTCTATTTCTTTTTTGCTTTTAGGTGTAGATAGTTAAATGGAGTTATCCTTAATCGTTTAGTAGTCGGTGGTTTTGTTAAGATGCATATCAAGTTTCTAAAACCATGTGATGGTTTGTCCTTTGCCATGCTACTCACTCAATAACCCATAAGACTCAGGTTGCATATAGAAGTTGATTTAGCTCGGGTGCTTAGGATGTCTGAAGGTGGTTAAGGTCTTAGATTTTGTTGCTCATGGTAGGTACCTTGACTAGGCTTAGTTTGATTTCTTTTTTTTTTGTATGGAAGTCTATGTACTTATCTAATGTAATTTTAAGGTAATGAAAAGGTTGGAGTTGTTTCAAAAGAGAAAGGCTGGATGTCAAATTTAATTTGAACTTTTTGGAAATATTTCTTTTTTAGCATTGTCTCTGGTTATTATAATCTATCTAAAATATTTTTTTGGAAAGATGTACATTTGTGTACATATATTTTTAGTAAAGAATATTATGTATTTGTTCTTGATGGGGAATCAAATTGATTTATTATTTTTAATTAATTTTTTTGTTATAAGTTATTTCATTGTCCTATTTTTGGGATTTTCATCCAATCCTCTAATTTGATCCCCATCTTTAAGAAGCTATGATTTCATTTTTCTCGTATCTCATTGAGTAGTAGTTGGTAGATATTGGCCCAACATAGACATGCTAATCATAACACACTATTGCTTAAACTCATTTCATTTCCCTATCAAGCCTGGTTGATTGATAGCCGGTGGTCATTGACGGACGGTTGACATCTCCAATAATTTACTTTTCACATACATGAATCTAACAACTCTCAATCTTATTCGTTCGTTAAATTCTGTTAAAATATCACTTTAAGAGTTGATTTATAATAAGGTAAATGATTGAATATTTTAAAGGTTATAATTTATATTTTCAATTTAATGTTCAAGATACAGAGTTTTAGAGATTAACATTCATTATAAGTAATTATAGGCCGTAATAGAATTCTAAACTCACAAATCTATATGAAACAAATGTATAGCTAGTTCAAGAGCAAATGTTTTGGTTTTGATAAGTTGATAGCTAATTTGTTTCCTTAAAGTAAATCTTATTACCACAACGTGGTTGATATCATCCAGATAATGAATATTGATGTGAGTGATGATTTTCTAAAACTGAAAAGCTATTTGCAGTCACCAAATTACTTCATTTAGTTTTTCATATACATAAGGCAACCGACAATAGACTAGGACTCGGCCAACCGTCTAGCAGCTAGATCCATGGTAGCCAATTAGTGGCTGTAGTGATGGTAGCCGTCCATCGGCTATGGCTGGTACAACTGCCCAACAATTGTGCCTTCTATAGCCTCCTGCTTGCTATCCTGAAGTGCATTCTTCGATGTTTTAACTTTCCCATTGTGGATTTAGGGTGTGTGGTTTTAGGGTGTGTATATTTATTTTAACTCGCTTTATACTTTATAATGTTACCATTTACTAGGCAAATTATTAGGTTTGTGAAACCTAAACCACTACAAACCTTAAATTAATTCTTCACCGTTTTAACTTTCTTAGGGTGGTTTTAGGGTGTGTGGTGTAGCATAATTTTTTTCTAACTCGTTCCGTATTCTGTAATCCCTAAACCCTCAACTACAAATCCTAAAATAAGCCTTCAAAATTTTAACTTTCTTAGGGTGGCTTTCAAAGTGTGTAGTGTCGGATAATCTTTTTTTAACTTGTTCAACTTTATATTGTCGCATTGAATAAGCCAATTTTTAGGGTTTATAGTTTACGATTTAGGTTCGTCCCAGGTGTCAGAACTAGTGGAGTGCAACCGGGTGGGTTGACACCAGATACGCTGTGGAGCACGAGACAACACAAGGTGTCGAGTTATTAGCATGCAGCTGCGGTATGATGATGCTGGGTGCGCAGCTGCGCATGGGTACGAGGTGCCAATTTGCAATAGTTAACATGGTAGATTAACGTTGATCTCTCATGGCGAGAGGTAAGACGACATTAGTCTTTTAGCATGCAGTAGAGTAAGCGATGTTGATCCTGCTTGTGTCGTGAACCGACACAGGGTGTCGGATTATCAGCGTGCAACGAGGGGAGCTGACGCTGGTCACGCATGTGTGCGTGGAATGGCATGATTAGCTATACTTCCAATACGCTACTAAGTTAGGGTCGGTGTTGGTCACCCTGAGTAACATGAGAAGACATGTGCCACCGATTAGGCATGTGAGCCGGATGGGCTGATGCGAGGGCACGCTGGGTTGCATTATGTGGCTCCTGGTGGTCAAGTTCTTACACTAGACCGAGTAAGGTCAGTGTGGTTTGCACAAGTTAGTGCGGGTTACGGCAATCGATGCCGATTAAGCTAAACAGGGAACCAAGTATAAATAACCCTTGCTTCAATGAGAACTTTGTCGAGGACAACAAAGTCTTGAGTGGGGAGGGTAGTGGTGGTTTGTCATGCCCATTTTTGGGTAAGCAGCTTGATAGTTGTAGGATGTTTGGTTGTTGGCCTTGTCTGGTTGCATGAGTTGAAACTTTGAATAAGTATACCTTGTCCCAATACAATCGGATGTTCTCGAAAGGTTTCCAAGTGCATCAGATGTGACACAACCCCTTTCAGGGTGGCCCGAGGGGCGGGCACACTAATGTGTGCCCAAATTATTAAGGATAGCTTATTTTCCCTTAGATTAGGGGTGACACAATTGTGTCACTGTTACAATCTACCGTAGGCACTGAAAGTGCCGCGGGGGCATACAGGCCTTGCCGCGCATAGCAGAAGTCACATAAGCCTTGTTGAGTGCAACCGCGGGCTCAATAGGCACTGTTGCGCACTAACGCATGTGTCCAGGATTTTGCTGGGGCGCCCAATGCCTTGTGTTGTGGTAGACTGGCACGCGTGCT
>CM041777.1:227837318-227914168 GCA_023374045.1 Limonium bicolor | reverse complement strand
TCTCCCACGGTCTCATGGTTGCGTTGGCGCCACGCTTCACCACCTCTAGTCACGGTTTGCCAACTTGATCAAATTCGGTAGATTTTCCACTAACTTGTATATTACTGAACTTGAATCTGTCATGGCTAAGCATGTCGTGCTGGTCAAAGGGCCTATCCTTACCAATGACCACCTCTTCGCACTTCAACAAATGGATCCTAGCCTGGGCATTAAAGATCATGTCTTTAAATGGGTGCCTTTTTGGGTCTGAATCTTTGAAGTTCCTCGATCCTATTGCAATATCTCATTCGCGAAGATGGCCGCTACCAAGATTAAACGATTCATTAGACTCATGGAAGATACAATCAAGGCCCGCTTCAGCTTCCTCCGCCTCAAGGTCCTTCTCAACATCCAGCTCCCGAACTTACGATATTTGCAGATCAACTATGACGGGATTGACTTCGTCTTCACCATCACATATGAGGATATGCCAGATGTTTGTCTAGGTTGTGGTTGTTTTCTGCATGCCTCGAAAGTTTGCCCTTTCAAGATACTTGTATATGGTGAGCTCTTCTACCGTATATGGCTGAGCTTGGACATCTACTTGGCTTGCTTTCTTGAAAGAGCCACTCTTTAGGGCAAGATATGAATGGCCACTAGTGGAAAAAATGTTTTAAACCACGGTTATTTTGCTTATATACCACGGTTAGGAACCGTGGTTTATGCTCCCGTCGCATATAGAAAATTGTCTATATACCACGGTTTCAACCGTGGTATAAAAGTAGACTATATACCACGGTTCTCTCCTTAACCGTCGTTTAAGACCGTTTTTGGACGCGGTCCTTAACGATTTTAAACGACGGTTAAGGAGAGAAACCGTGGTATAAGCCCTTTTATATGACGGTTAAAGGTCAAAAACCGTGGTTTATTATCTATAAAATCAACGAATAAACCACGGTTATACATATAACCGTGGTTTATAGTCTATGAAATTTTTTCAAAATCGCCGGCGATTCAGAAGCGCCGCTTCGCAGATATCAAACACAGCACATAAGAGAATGAGAGGCTAGAACATGTGTGTTCCTTGTTTGCGATTTATGGTTGCAAAATAATGAGTGAAGAATGGCGTAGTATGTTCCTTGTTCGCGGTGGGTTGCAAAATTACCGTGAAGTTGAAGAGAATGAAGAACGGAGGCGTAGGTCATGTACCTTGTTCGCCGTTATGTTGCGAAAATTACAGTGAGAATGAGTGAGTGAGGACGAGCATGTTCCTTGTTCGCAAGTGTAAGCTGCAAAATTACCGAAAAACAAGAGAATGAGTGAGGAAGAGCATGTCCTTGTTCGCGGTTTAGGATTGCAAAAATTACCGTGAGCTAGTTGAAGAGAATGAAGAATAGTTGCAGAGCATGTTCGTCGGTTTGGGTTCCAAATTATCGTGAGGTTGAAGAGAATGAGAAGAGTTGCAGAGCTCGTCGGTTTGGGTTCCAAAATTACCGTGAAGAGAATGAAGAAGAGTGCGTCGACATATATGAGAATAGAGAGAAAGCGCTGCGTTAAATTTCGGCCGAAAATTAAAATTCTCGCCTAGATTATATACCACGGTTGATCAAAAACCGTGGTTTAATATAGAAGATGTGCAATATAAATGACGGTTGCCTAGGAAACCGTGGTATATAGGTACCTTTATACGATGGTTCTTGAAGAACCGTGGTATATTCACTCCGGCATGTACTATACCACGGTTCCCCTGAAAACCGTGGTATATAACGCTCTGGAATGCACCTAAAGACGGTTTCTATTAAAACCGTGTTTATAAAATTTAAACCACGGTTTTCCACTTAACCGTGGTTTAAACGCCGTCATTAAAAACATTTTTTTACTAGTGGGCTTTTACTCATCTATTGGTCTCTGACCTTTCGGGGCCACCCTATCGAAGCTCTAGGGCAAGGAATGAGTTGTAGAGCAACGACCTTTACCACCAAGATGGTTCTGGTCCTCGACTTGGACTTCCCCTCGCTTCACGCAAACGAGCCATTGAACAGGTCTACGCTACTTCTCCCCGGGGAAATGTTCGTGATTGACGTTTCTATGAAGCAATTAGAGAAGGCAAAATACCTGTGATCTCTTTGGCCCTTGAATATTCCAGAATGGTAGAGGAGTGTTCCCGACCTCTTATGATCAGGCGCCTCTGAGCTGTCTCAGAGGTGCCGGGGTGGATGATGCATATTTTGCAAGAATGCATGGGATTAGACTCGGCCAGTTGCAACTTTTTTTTTTATCATGTAAGTCCTTGTCTTTCAGGGTCCTGATTTTCCTAGTTATGTCTAGACTTTCATAACTGATAAAACTTGATTTCCCGATGTTATGGGTTTGATTGGCTTTCAATCAGATTAATGTCGCTTTTGGTTGGAAGTGCTCTCGGTTATGCAATATTTTTGGTTAGTTGGTTTGACTCAGGTTGCTCTTAGTCTAGGTTTGAAGATCTTTAGAACTTGCTTGTCCTGGTGGTGCATCTTTGTACATGATGCTATCCTCTTGATAGATGTCTAAACAACCAGTGGCGGATGTATATATATGTGTCTATATATAACAAAAATAAATAATAAATATTAAATAACTAAATAGTAGAACTGCCTGCAAATTATAACGGCGGTCCAGTAAACAACCTCCCTTGGCGTTTGAGCTGTCCTCATGCAGCTTTGGCTTCCTAGACTGTTGGCTTGTGTTTGCCCTTGATCCATGAAGGGTATGTTTGTTTCAAAAAATAATTAGGGGTAATGCGTGGCATTAGTGTATATAGATAAAGCGGTGGTGCCACGATGCCAAGCTTACATATTAATGGATCACCGCGCGAGCTAGGACTGCAGGGACGACGTCGACGATCCAATAATGTGTGGGTGGGTAGGCCGACATGCATGTAGCAGTTGCAGTCATCCTCCATCTTGGAATGGTTACTCTCAGTAGTCACGACCAGGCTTTGACAGCCATGGAATTTACCAGAAAAAAAAAAAAAAAAGTAGTATTCATAAACTGATGATGACTAGATCAACTTAACTACTACTATTTTCGTACATGTGGATCATGAAGATAGGGTAGAGAGATCTTCTTTACAGGCTAGAAAAGGACGAGAAATCCCTCCATTATCTCGTGAATAAGATTTGCTTTTCTTTACAGTGTAATGGATCAGAACCTAAGTGAAGAATCACTATTCTTTCCATTAACCCATTAATGGCGGGCGCCCTTTTTCAGTTTCTCTTAATTTGCATTCCCGTGTCTCTGTGACTCACTCTATAGACCCTTATCCATTCCAACTACCATCCATGATCTGTACGTAATTAGAAGAAAGTTAGGACATTCTAACGAGCAAATTAATTAACTCACTAGAAAGATCAGCAATCATGCTCTCGATCATTAGCGATATCCAGAAACACCTGTCTCATCCTTTTTCCCACTTGTTGATCCATTTCAGATCCAAACCCGTGCACTAGATCTTTTTCTATCTTTATATATCCACTCTTATCCATTGCCAAACTCCTTCACCAGTACATCATCTCTTGCGAATTGCGATCCTGCTCAAGAGAAAAAGTTTATCATTCACATCATTCAATCTTATACATGCATGCATTTAGCTAGTTTGCTGTGATCATCATCAACCATGACTACCACTAAGCAGCAAAACTCATCAACTCCCACCTCCAAGTCCAAACTCCCCGCGGAACACGTCCCAGACGAAACAAATGACCACCAATCGTTAGCCACTGTACCAATATGGAAAATAGTTGTGGTCGCTTCAATGGCGGCAGGAGTTCAATTCGGTTGGGCAATACAACTTTCCTTACTAACACCTTACGTTCAACATCTTGGTGTACCACACACATGGGCCTCATATATATGGTTATGCGGCCCAATATCAGGTATGATAGTCCAGCCCATAGTCGGTTATACCAGCGACCGTGCTACTACTAACAAATTTGGTCGGAGGAAACCGTTCATTGCTACCGGCACTGTGCTAATCTGTGTCGCGGTTATGCTCATTGGTCACGCGCTTGATATTGGACGCAAACTTGGTGATTCTTCCGATAGCAAGGCAACTAAACCCAGAGCTATTACCATCTTTATTCTCGGGTTTTGGGTACTTGATATCGCTAATAACATCGTCCAGGTAATTTTTTTTTAAACTTATAATTACGTACAATGAATAAACATTCTTCACTTTGCTTACGTTACGGTACGTTGATTAACTGTGTTGTGTTGTACAGGATCCAAGCAGAGCATTCTTGGCGGATCTATCACGTGACAATCATCGAAGAATGAGAATAGCTAATGGATTTTTCTCATTCTTCATGGCAGTAGGTAACGTTCTAGGTTATGCAGCAGGATCCTACTCAAAACTCTACAAACTATTACCATTTACACAAACTTCCGTTTGTGATGTATACTGTGCAAATCTCAAAACCTGTTTCTATATCGATGTCATATTTTTACTAATCCTTGTCATCTTCGCTCTCACAATTGTCCCTGAGCCAACTTTTATACCCAACATCAACCATTCTGATCCATTCATTAAACAAGTGAAACAAGCGTTTCGTAATCTTGGACGTCCCATGTGGTTGCTCTTTTTCGTCACTGCCTTGAACTGGATCGCCTGGTTTCCTTTTTTGTTGTTTGATACGGATTGGGTTGGGAAGGAAGTGTATGGTGGAGATGTGGAAGGGAGTCCGCGTAATAAGGCGTTGTATGATGCTGGTGTTAGGGAGGGGTCCTTGGGATTGATGTTAACCGCGGCTACACTTGGATTGATGTCGTTGGCGATTGATCCCTTGTCTAAGGCGTTAGGTGGGGCTAGGAAATTGTGGGGGATTATAAATTTTGTGTTAGCTGCTGGTTTGGCGATGACTGTTGTTGTTACTAAATTGGCTGAGAAAGCGAGGAGTCATCTGCCGCCTGGGTCTTATCCTCCTGGTCACATTAAAGCTGGGGCGTTGAGCTTGTTCGCAATTCTTGGGATCCCGCAAGCTGTAAGCACTCATCAACTCAGACTAGCTAGTTGCACTTCACTACTTGTATAAATGCTTCAATATATTATACTACTGGTCCATTTATCCGATGTGCGATTGACCATGGGGTTGTTTGTTTCTCACATAATTACAGATTACATTTAGTATTCCTTTTGCTTTGGCGTCAATCTTCTCATCTGATTCTGGCGGAGGCCATGGTATGTCTGATTTCTCTCTTTGTCAGATGTTATTAATTAGCTAACTCCCAATCTAGCTCTCTGTAACTGTAACTGCTGTGACTGATCTTAGATGTATTATGTATGATTTTCTCAATTAGGTCTGTCATTGGGAGTTCTGAACTTGGCAATTGTGATACCCCAAATGTTCGTCTCCTTAATCAGTGGTCCATGGGACGCCTTGTTCGGTGGCGGAAATCTTCCAGCCTTCGTCTTCGGAGCTGTCTCGGCTGCTCTAAGCGGAATCTTCGCGCTCACTCTGCTTCCACCACCCAGCTCCGGCGCATGATGAAAACCATTTTCTTTAGTCTAGACATGAATTTCCCTTATTTTGCTTTTGTATTGTGTGTGTAGTCATGACTCTGCCGATTGTAATACTAGTGTTATTAAATGACTTTTGCTTCTGTAAGATAATACAGATTGCTAAGCTTTACTTTATGGTGTGAATTACTGTGTAAACAAAAAAGGAAGTCAATGGGTTTTTTTTAAACTTCTTTTCGGCTCTTTTTGTTTCATCCTGTACTGTATTGCGCGAATTACTATTCTAATCCTGGACTTTTGGCGACTCGTATTAAACAAAAGACTTCGGACACAAAAACTACCGTCACAAAGTCAAAACTCCCGGCTCAGCCAGCCGTTCTCAAATCGGACAATTGGGAATAGCACCCAGCTGGGGAAAGTCCACCGCCACTAACCAACCAATCCCGAACGGTTGCCGACTACCCTTGAGAGAGCAACACCGTCACTCAACAATCAGGGGTTTTGTATCATTCCAATGCCGATTAAACCCTAGCTAGTGCTGTAGTATCTTTATGGAAATTTCTCGCAATTTCGCTTCCAATTTGTTCAGGATGAATCCTTCACTTCCTTCAATCACCGACCCCAGTTCCCCCTATCAACTTCTATTTCACTCTCTGTCCATAATTCCGATCTCACACTACATATACGCGTCACTAGCAATTACCGCTGTGTTTCTGTACAATTTCTTGGAGTGGCATCTGATCGAGGATATTTTGACTGGATTCAGAGGCCAGCGTCTATCATTCACGTTCAATCCCGATTGCAAGCTTTACCACGAAGTTGTTTCCAAGTGTAAAATTCTTAATGGCAGGTGACTGCATATCGAAACCCGGTGTTGTTCACGTTTGACGATTTATATTGGGCTTAATCATGATGATGACGTTGAAGAAATTTAGCTCTTCTATTTTTTTTTTTTTACGATTATAATTGATTAGTGAGTTTCAGGTACTTGGCAACGCCATGGCTTGCGAGTCCGCATATACAGACCACCTTCCTAGGTTTCTTAGGACGACCTCCTGTTTTCCGTTACAGAAGGTGCAACTCTATAGTGTAGCAGCAGTGCTAAGTATGTCGTTGTATGTATGACATTTAAGTGATAGAAGGATGATACTATTTTCTGTTTTTCAGAGAGATATTCCATGCTGCTGACGGTGGAACTTTTGCGTTGGATTGGCTACTGTTCTCTGATGGTAAAGGATCATTGTCTTAAAATGTCTATGATGTATTTTTCAGTTTTTTCATCCTTTTCAGGCCTCTATCTTCTCATGACTATTCATTGTATAATTATGTTAATACAAATCAGATGGTAGCTGTGATACTTCTATTGGTTCTGCTATCAGTAATCCCCAACTTTTCATTTGTGTTCGTTGTTCAGTGGCACATGGGGATTGCATAAGTGATGGTATCTCCAAAGAAGACACCACTCCAATTGCCATTGTGGTGCCGGGCTTAACCAGTGACTCTGACTCTCCAGTGAGTGCTGTATCATTTTACTTCTTTGCTGGTATTTCTGTGATTTACTAAAAAGACTATGATGCTTGGTTTCTCCTACCTTGATGATTTGCTGCATCTGAGAGCTATGAACTGAACCAATACTAGTAAAGTTAGAGATTACAGCATCCTTGTGCGTGATCCTTCAAGTCTTTGACCTCCTTCCCTGGGTATAATTAGATTATACCTGTTCTGGAAATGAACTTGCAGTCTCCTGTTTTGTGCTCTTCTTCATTCTTTGTGCTTATTGACATTCCTGTGCGCTTCATTGTTTTCTTTCATTGGGAATTTGTGTTACTTCTTAGTTGGAAAGTTTGGATCATGTTAGGGATATACTTTGGTTGACGGGCATATCCCTTCCCACCTTTCTCAAAGCTTCTAGGACCTCCTAATTCCTTTATGTAGATAAATCTACGTAACTGTAGAAGCTAGCAGTATCCTAGTCTGTTTGCGATTTGAGGCCTCAATACTAACTTATATATAGTTTGTGAATTAATTATCTCTGTCAAAGCATGTGTACGTCATTTTTCAACCTTATGTGTTAGGTGGTGTTTGGTCCATGTAATTTTTTGTGTGGTTATAAAACAACTTTTATATCCACTTTTATTCTAATTCTCATATTTATGTATAATTGTCACAGTACATGAAACATCTTGTCTATGGAACGGCAAAATGTGGATGGAATGTTGTTGTTAGCAATCACAGAGGTCTTGGAGGTGTTTCTGTTACTGTAAGCAATTTCGCATGATACAAAATTCAATGGGCTTGTTATTCTTTTCTCTTTAATATGATATTCATTCCTAATTTTTGCAGTCTGACTGCTTTTACAATGGTGGATGGACAGAGGATCTGCGTGTTGTTGTTCATCAGCTCCATAATGAATACCCACATGCTCCCTTATATGTCATAGGGACGAGCCTTGGTGCCAACATGTTGGTATAGTTATTTTGTCTGAGTCGCCATGCTTCTGTAATGAGAATTAGGGATTAGTTTTCTATGGCAAGAATGATGCTCCATTTTCAACCAAGTATCAGGGGTAGAGGCGCATTCAGAGAAATGGCTGTACAAGTCATATTAAACCTTTCATCTCCCTTTTAGCGTGGATATGATGTCTTACCTACTTGTCGTATTAGTTTTATCCTAAAATGTTTCATCAAAATGAAACATATAAGTTCTTTGTTTCAGGTAAAATACCTTGGAGAAGAGGGAGATGACATTCCAATCTCAGGAGCAGTTGCTATTTGCTCACCTTGGGACTTTTTGGTAAGATGACTAATGGAACTTGATATGAATGCACAACGGAAGCTATTCAGAGGAACTCTAGCAGTGTTAAATAAGAAATAGCTGAAACCTTACTCCCATATCATTTCTAAGAAGGAAATGAAGGCAAAATATCAGTGAGCAATCAAGGAGAGACTCTCCTGCCTTAACCAAACTGGCCCAAGTTCCCAGTTACAAACTCAGTAACCGTCCTTATATTACGTTTGTCAATTTATTTGGAGTATTATTAATAACTCTTAGTTGCCTCCTAGGTTGTCACCTGTCCACTTGACCCTCATGCTTGCTTAATCTTATAGAAGCACCCTTGTTCTTGGTTTCTGTGACAACTCTCCTTGTTATATACATGGAATTCACTCCCCTAGAATGAATCCAACTTTGAAAAAAATCTTGTTTCATTGTAAAGATTTACTGGAAACTTTGATTTGTGGCTGTGGGAGCATGGAATTTTCTTAGTTTCTTGCTTTTTTATAGCTTTCACAATGACATTCTAACTTTAGAGTTTGCACAAATATATATGCTTCGATGCACCGGAGTTTGGTATTTAAAAGGAACTCTTGTCACTAGAAGCTTCTCACACTGGTAGCAGTTTTGCATCTCTGCTGGTTATATGTTAGAAGAAATATCACTTTATTGAATGTAATTCTATTCTGTTGCAGATTGGTGATAGATTTATTGGCCGCAGACTTATTCAGAAATTATATGATAGAGCTCTTACTATTGGTCTTCAAGGCTATGCACAGTTGTATGTCCCTGTAAGCTAATATACATATTATATGATCTTATTTCTGATGTTTTTTTTATTGAAGATACTAAATTTTACTGTGAGTTAATAAGTCAAAAGCTGCTCATACATTTAAATGATCTGCTGGGATACCATTGTTAATATTGTTGGTGGCAGACATCAACCACGCTTCTTACGTCTTGCTAATTGGGAAGGAATAATGCAGGTCAGTTTCATAGGTGACTTTGGTTATGTGGATTATTGTTCTTGCCTAAGGCCCTGGGCCCCTCGATATGCCATCACTGTTAGCATTATTGGAGTTTGTAATTGCTGCAGCTTGATGGCGGGGCAGAGAGCCGTATTAATCTTTATGTGAATAACATTTACATCTTATGCCTTTCAATGTTAATGTCTTGCATTATTTTCGAACAGTCTCGTAGCATCCGTGACTTTGACAACCATGCCACTCGTATTGTGGGAAAGTATGAGGTATCTGTTGCCTGTATCTGATCTATGTACTTATTAGTTTTCCTTGCACTTCTTCTATTCATCATATAAAAAGCTAAGGCTGTTCTCCACTCCAGTGAATAATCTATCCATTTGCCGTTTCAGACTGTTGACACTTTCTATAGGCAATGCAGCAGTACCAGTTATGTGGGCAATGTGGCTGTCCCGCTCCTCTGTATTAATGCTTTGGATGACCCTGTCTGTACAAAGGAGGCCATTCCATGGGATGAATGCAGGTCTTGCCTCCTGATTTTTTTACTCTTTCAAATCGCCCTGAAGAATTCTAATTCTTTGTTTTCAGAAATCTAAACTTTATTAAACAGAGCAAGTGTTATCATCACCTTCTGATCCATTAGTTTCTTCTTATATTGGCTGAATACTTATCAAAACATACAGTGATTTTGTAACTGCCTATTTGCGTTAATGTTCAATGTTATAAAGTCAAATTTGAGATGGTAAATAAACAGGACTAAAGGAATCATCAATGGTGAATCACTATAAAAAATGGTTAACATTTCATTATCTTGTTGTAGGTCAAGCACCATTTGATGTTGAAACATGCAGCCATGATCATGCTACACCATAATAATATTATTGAACACAGAGCCCGTTAATTGGTATCTCGTTTATGGTGTATGACACCTTTCTATAGAGGTCAAGGTCCATGATGACGAACACAGCAAAACCAAGCTCGGTTTACAAACCATATAATCACATGATCATTTCAATGAATTTTGATAACAACAAGCACCTGATGCTTCTTGTCTCCTTTGCTGAAAATCCTCTTTTTTTCTCTTAGTCATGCCAGTATCTATTGCACAAAAAGCATAGTCATCAATATAGAACCTATTGTTTTGCTACAATGCTGAAGTCACTGTAGTGTAGCTGTTACAAAGGTGGATTCTGATCTTAAGTGAACTCAACAAGCAAAACCGAGCATATTTTTCTTCTTTGAACCCATCAGTGTACATTCATGCGGGACTAGTTTCCTTGACCAATCCTTTATTTTCCCTGTAATGATTTCAGGGATTATGGAGCTTAACCTAGCAATATCATGTCTATTCTCTGTCTACCCTTGTAAGACCAATTCCCTTCTCATTCATCAACTTTCTCCTCCAATGCCAAGTAACTAGCACCCTCACCAGTAAGTATTCCGTCAGATGTGTATGACAGGGTCTATTGTGTTAGATGTTAGGCATCCCAACCATTCCTTCCTTGTGTAGGAAGTTCATTGCCTTCACCTCTATCCCCAGCTTTTCTTTGGTTCTTACTTTTCCCGAGGCGTGATTAAATTGACAAAGTTAAATCTGATCCAATTACCTGACTCATACAAACTGGAACCCAATCTTCATTCTAATTTGAACTGATATTCGTAAATTCCCCAATACGAAGAAACCCCATCAACTGAAGTAAAAGTGATCCCGCACTTATCCTACTCCAAGCCCTTTATTATCATTGCTTTTTCAAACCCTTTGTGACCTCTACGTGAATATTTCCAAATTTATTCAACCTGACTTCAAATTTTATTTTCTTATTGTAGATATTCTCTTTGTTCTATTCTTTACATATTTAGCGAATGTTTTCTAGTACAAAGGGACTAATTATCCTATTTATTCTACTTCACAATGAACTACCAGAAAGTAGAAGATGATGTAAAATAGTGAACTTAAATTCAAGATAGTTGATCTAGAAATGACCTTGAGAAGGTAGATTTATTGCCTAGCATGATACAAAAAAAAAAAAAAATCTGATTCAAAATGATCTACTTAAATGACGAAAACTTACACGATTAATGAAATGTGACTTGAGACCTCAAGACAGCTCAAAAGTCACTGGTCCGGACCTGAGTTTACCCTATCCTTGGAAGTGAAAACAAGTCGGAGTCAGACTAATCTAAGATATAGGTAAGTCAGCGCCTTTTATATCCAAACATACCTTCGCCCAAACCTGACATAGAGACCCATTAGTGAAGCACCCTTCATAAGAAGGTGATTTATTGGCTACATCCTAATGTAGTTATAGATGACTATATATATGTACTTTTGTTTTATAAAAACTGTATAATTAGTATATGAAAATTGTACGGATGTATATATATGTAGTTATACATTGAATTCTGATATTATTGAAATTGTATTAGATGTATATACTGACTTCTTAAATTGTACAGTAAACTTACAAGACCTGTACGTTTACTCTATACAAACTGTACAACTGTAGTCAAAGATAGCTATATGTTAAGAAGGATTGGCCTAAGAATAGGGTCGTGCCAGACTGAAGCGTACTATTAGATTATATAGAAAGAAGTTCCATTAGTGTTTGGCCGTTTTAAGTCTCGATCAATTACCATTGGACAGTGCTTTTTTTGTTGTAAACCTAACTTGTTGCTTTGCTAGAGCTTTGAATGCCACAACATAGATCATTTAGTCCTCACATGCTAGTTTATGTACAGGCACAGCTTCCTTGAGAGATGGAAAACTATTGTTTTCATTTCACAATCCATAAGCTCCATGAATGAATTTCGAATCACTAGAACCCTTAGTTAAGATCATCCTCCTTTTCGGTGTTTCCTCTTCATTGGAGTAAAATTTCTCCATCTGAGAATTGAACCCTTCGCATTTGATCTCAACTATGCGCACTGACTTTTATCTGATTAGTTACAAATACTTCCTCTGGTGATGCTTGTTGATCTTTCTACCTGGCATTCTTTTCCATTCGATTACCACCGTTTTCTTCCTTGCAAATTTCTTTTTCTAATTGTTTTTATCTCTCATTCAGATTAAACGAAAACATTGTCCTAGCTATCACTCGACATGGTGGACATCTTGCATTTTTCGAGGGAATTACTGCAAGTAGCCTTTGGTATTATTAGTCAGTTTTCAGATTATTTTATAGCTTTTGCATCTTAAGACTGAGAGCGTCAGAAATTACGGTGGTAGCTTTCCAGCATGATGGATCCTCTGTTTCTCCCAGGTGGGTGAGGGCTGTCAATGAGTTTCTTGGGATTCTGCATTCTAGTCCATGCACTCATTCACCCACGAAGGTACACCCGCTTTTCACGACATTTGAGAATGAATTAAAATACCAGTATTTTTTACGGATCTTGCAACCGTTCTCACCAGGGGCAGCAAAACAAAGGAAAATCACATTTAAGTTCATGTTAATGTTATGCTGCAGATGAAGATTTCTGATCAGCACCCTGCAGCAGATTCTTCCATCGACCACAGCCCTTTTGTTAATCTCGCACAAGACGGAATAGTTGCTGCTGTGGCTGAAGCCCAAACAAGTAACGTTGTAGATAAAGAAGATATGTCCCAGCCGCTCCCTACTTCAGAACACGACGAGGATGAGGAACCTATAACTGAAGAGGGGTCCGGTACTGCACCACCTGATTCAACCCGAAGTGATCATCAGATTGCAAACAGCTCTGATTTCAACGTAATCTTGACATCAGTACGTAGAAGGTTGGATCATCTCTGTCAGTACAGCAGACGATCAATGTGGTTGCTCGTATACATTTCGATAGTATCCAGCTGGCCGTTGCTAGGATCTCTGCTGAATTTCTACTTGAGAAGGAAGAGTAGAAAGTTGTTGCCTTCACCTTCACAAAGAAGATAGCAGTGTACATGACTTCCCCTCGAGTGGAAAACCATTGACAGAACATTTTGCGTACTGTATTTATTTGGTAACATTTGAAACGAAGTGTTATGAATATGATTAGTCTTAGTACATTTGACATTCTGGTTAAGTGTATTATGATCTGGTCCATCTGGATGGGTATTCTCAGAAGATGGTCATTACTGGAGTCTTTGGCTCTCAAAGAGTTTCTAAGTACCAACATTTTGATCTGTTAATTGATTGCTGAATGTAACTATAAAAAAATTGCTGAAAGTTTTGGCTGCTTGTATTTATGTGCAGAAGACAGACAGTTTTATTTGAATTAATAAACTTCTTCGATGGGTCATCTATAGATCAAAAACAGGCCGGCTAGGCTACCCTAGGTAACCAACTTTTTTGAGCTGTGTGTATATGGCGGGCGGTTGACTTTGAGGGATTCCATTGTGGTCGAGTGATGCATACCCTATTGAAAAGTTGTTAAAAAAAAATCTTGAAAGAGAAAGGTGGAAAAGATGACGAGAATAGAACAAATGTGATTGTGGTGGGTGGGCAATGAGACCCACTTTAGCCCAAAAAGAAGAAGAAGCATGGGGAATAATGGGTTGTCCACAAAACCCAGAAAAGTGACACTTGCCAAGAGGGAAGAAAACACAGAAAAAATGCCATATGGAAAGATGATGTCGTCGGCATTGCAGGTATACACTTTTATATTCCCCAGAAAAATATGTATAACACCATCTCTCATTGGATTCTGACAAGGATAAAGGTTTTAGGTAGGAAAAGGACAAGGTGAAGATTAGGAATTTTGTCAGGTCTATGGGACAAAACATGCTATATAAGAGCGGGGTCTTTTCTTGAAAACAAAGAGCGGGGTCTTGATCATACCAAATCCATCCAAGCTAAGGAATATTAACGCTTTCTGAGTATGATAAATTGGATATAATATGTGATCTTCTTATAATGGAATGAAATGCACTCTGTGATCTGTTCGGAAATGGGAATGACTAGGGAAAGATATAATAGATACGTACGATATGACACCTACACCTCGCAATTATTTGTTCGGCACGTTGTTTAAAATTTAATCAACATTTTATTAACATTATACTCCCTCCGTTCATTAATATCTGTCGTTTTAGGATGTGATTCTTGTTCAAAAATATCTGTCATTCTAGCTTTTTGACACACTTTCTTTCCACTTTTACCCCTACTATTCAATATAAAAGTAATTATTATCTAAATGGAAAAGTAAAAAGTAGGGGCACATGCGTCATTGTCCTACTTTTCTTAATAAGTGTGCAAGTTTCTAAAATGACAGTTATTGTTGAACGGAGGGAGTAATACTTTTATTCAAAATTTGTTATCAAGTAGTATGACACAGTATATATATCACCAGAGCCCGTATAAATAAGGTGCTATGTCCTTCAATTAGTTTAATGACATAATATCACGTATAAATATTTTCCGTTGATTTAAGTTTATATACATAGTAAATAACTTTATACAAAATAACTTTAAAACTGCGCATAATCCGTATCTTTTGCTACGTGTAATGTATGATGATATCGACTTCATACTCTTCTTTTTCTTCCATCAACTGAACGGGGCAATGCATACACACACATTGTCTAATGTTTCAACTTTATGAGATGTCATTTAAAAACTATAGTAGTAGTTTTTAGCTATCTTCTTTTGAAATTTAATTTGATGTTAGGTCCTGTTCTATGTCAAATTGTTGTTTTGGGAAGTTTAATACTACTGCTTTAATTTGATACTTGTCACCCCATTCACTCCTCTGTTTAGCTGTGAGACTCACACTTATATACTTACAGGAGGAGATTGTTTAAAACGCAGCAAATATTGAGTTTAGTTTGATCTGCCTTAAATATCTGCACCAAACATGTACACGCTTAACATTACTCTTCGACAATGATTCTATATAATTCTTACTATTGAAGGGATGGCACTGGCAGATGATACCTTCAAAAGCATGCATTGGCGATCCCATCCCATCCACACAGGACAGAAGAATCAACATATATAATAGCAAATTTTAGAAAACTAGTCAACCACTTAAAGACAGAGAAATGTGCACCAATTCCTAATTTTGCACTCGAACTCTAAGGCTTTTTTTGGAATAGAGTGTTTGACAATGACAACTTCTAACTTTCCTCACATAATGGTTGGGCTGCTACAAAAGTTGTAGACAATATGTTATCTCTTACAAATAACTATACCTAAACAAACCCAAAACAAGGAAATTAGTATATAGAAACATTTCATCAAATTGCTAGTGTTTGTCTTCTGTAAAAAGTATAATCTTGAATTTTTTTTTTATTATTTTCGGGTTAGATCCTGGTAATTTCTGCGAAAATCCTTAATCCTCTATTCGATATATATGTATTGTCCACTTTGCACGCGGCATAAAAAAAGAAGAAGCAAATGAACTAGATAAGTAAATCTACTCACTTCAGCTGGTCGGATGCAATAATTCGTGGCAATTGCTTGCTGGGTATACGGGATTGGTCACACGTGATCAATTATGGTTGATCATCTTTTGGACAAATTGATTGGACGAATCTGACCTGAACAAATCTAATACTATTAAAAAAAAAAAAGAAGCATAAAGTACAGGTGGTAGTTGCACTAGATAAGTACGCATCTTACTGATCTCTTCTCCGGAAGGTACGATCCTAACTTCCCTGGATTGATTTATTCCCATTATCAGATAATCAGCACGAGTTTATCAGAAAATTAACAAACTTCGACTAAACCACTTAAAGAGCCGTCGAGATGGAAGATTTGCTCGCTTAATTTAGGCCCCATTCTTTTGCATTTTGTATAAATCAGCTGATAGCTGATATAGGTTGATGACTGATTTCAAAATTAGATGATTGTGTAAAAACCTATATAAGTTGTTCTTTTTGTATTAGAGTTTTGAACTGATAAACCAACTGATAATGTGACTGACAATATGTAAACCAACTGATAATGCGACTGATAATGCGTAAACCAGCTGATGAACTAACTGATAATGCTGTTTTAAATAAGCTTTATGAGTAAATGATATCTGACCGATAATACAACAAAAGAATGAGCTGAGCCTGATAAACCAGCTGATAAATCATAAACCAGTTGAAACACTTGCAAAAGAATGGGGCTTAGTCCACATAGCGTCCATGAGTGACCTAACAAGACTCGAAATCTTCGTGATTTTCTTCGGGCCGGCTTGGAAATTGAACAAAGGGAATGATTGTTTTTACGAGTTAATAAAGAGAGCTCTTTTCTTTGGACGAAGAATCTTACGACTGAAGACATCAAAAAGGTAGGGTATCTATCTATCTACTATCTACCTGATAACACGCACGTACGTTCGTTTTTACATATATTTTACTGGCTCATGCTTGAAATCCGTAAAATATAACGAAACTCATCAGGACGGCATCTTTGGCGGATCATGCTGGGAGAATCGTATGCGACATGATTAAGATATATCTGCTGTCCAGAATTCGCGATTGATTACAAGGTCGTAACCTAAATTTCTCAAAAAGAACTAACTACTATAGTTTAATTGGGTGCCTTTGGAATGTGCAATTTCGCTTCAGTACTTGGTTAGCGTGTACTAAAAGCACGGATGATTAAAATAAGTGAAGCGTGCTCACCGTTTGGAAGACAAAATCCACAAATCCGGTTGATGTTGTTATTGCATTGCAAGGGTTTTTGTAATTTCATGTCTCCTTGTTTTCTGCTGATTCTAAGATGCAACTGCTCCCTCCTCCTCTCAATACTCAAGGATCTTTTCCAACAAATTCGTTCGGGGACAGCTGCTGGAGGCTGCTGTTGGGTCCTGCTGCTAGAAATTGAGAAGTCGTCTGTTGATGGTTTTGTAGAAGTTGTCAGCTGCTAGTTTTGGTGTTTGGTGGAACGTCTGCTGATGGTTTTAAAAAGCAGAGATAATTTTTAGGTCATCCTGCTGAAAATTGAGAAGCTGTCAGCTGATGATTTTGTAGAAGTTGTCAGCTACTGGTTTTTGGTGTTTGGTGGAACCCTGCTGATTTTAGAAATTGAGAAGCTGTCTGCTGCTGGAAGCTGTTCCCCAAACGAGCTCTACTTCCATTTTTTTTCCTTTTATGTCCGTTTAAGGTTTAAATCTCTACCACTTTGCACTTTGTTTAAAGTGCTTAGGTTAAGGGTTTAAACTTAATTACAGTTTTTGGGGTTGACAATTAGCGTGATTTCGTTGGTGCCACTTCACACCACTTTTGTCTTTTTTTTTTTTTTTTGTGAAATTTTAAAATGCTACTACCTCTGTCCCGTCATAAGTGTCCTGTTTGCTTTTTGGCACGTTTTTCCACCTCAATATTAAACATATAGGTAAAATAATTTTATAAAGCTAAATTTTGTATTATATAGTTTATCATGTAAGGAATCGTATGCAAAACTTAAATTTTCAAAATTAATTTCTCTTATACTCCCTCCGTCCTGAATTGACCGTCCTGTTTGCTTTATGGCACGTTTTTCCACTTCAATATTAAGCATATAATATAAAATAATTTTATAAAACTAAATTTTGTAACATATAGTTTATCATGTAAGGAATCATATGCAAAACTTAAATTTTCAAAATTAATTTATCTTATATGTTAAAAATTGAAGTCAAACGACATGTCCAAATAGTAAACAGGACGGTCAATTCAGGACGGAGGGAGTATGTTAAAAATGGAAGTCAAACGACATGTCCAAATAGTAAATAGGACAATCAAGGTGGGACGGAGGGAGTATAGTTTATTAGATATATCCAAATAATATAAATTTTTAACCGTTATTCATCATAATTCAAGCTCTTCAAACTCAGACCCATCATGAATATGTTTTGATAAATTTAAATTATATATTTTTTGTATGTACATATGTTTTAAGATTTATTGTGAAAATAAATAAAATACATAATTTTTAGAAGTTTTAATAGTGTTAGCTTCTTCTGTAGTGTTAGTCACAAAGAGATGAGTAGGGTAGAATCATATTTTTATATTGTGTGGTGGTTAGCAGTTTAATCACATTAGCCTTTATTGACGGTGTTAGCGCTTCTTCGACGGTGTTAGTCGTCCTAGGGTTATATGTGGGGGTAGGGTTATATTTTTCTTGAGTGATTATTAATAACCTAACCACATTAACATTTTTTAACAACTCGATGAACCTGAATGTTGACCTGTGGGAACCTAACGAAAACACGTTTAACCTTTCATTTTTTGAAATGAGTCTTTCGTTTAAGAAAATTGAATCATATATTTAAAAAGAGTGAATCTTATATTTAAGAAAAGTGAACCTTTCACATTGAGTAATGTGAATCCGTTGTGTTTTTAAAAGTGATACTTTAGTTAAGAAAAATGAATCATATGCGAGAGCAATATAAATCTTTTATTTATTGATAAGTGAATCTTTAAGTTTAAAAAAAGTTAATCAAAGATTGTTAAAAAGTGAATTAGAGCTTTTTTAAAAAGTAAATTAAAGGTTTAAGAAAAGAGAATTTCGTAAACATAGATTGTTTAACTAAAGTGAATAAGAGGTTTAAGAAAAGTGAATTAAAAGTTCTTAAAAATTATATCTAAACCCTGAACTACAAACCCTAAAACTTTCTTCAACGTTTTTTTAGCTTAGGGTTTGTGGTTAAGAGATTATTGAAAAGTGAATATTTCGTTTTAAAAAAGTGAATCACATGTTTAAGTAAAGTGAATCTTTTATTTATGAAAAGTGAATCCTATGTTAAAAAAAATGAATCTTACCACAAACTTATGCGAGACAATATGAATCCTTCGTTTAAGAAAAGTGAATCTTTTTTTTTAAAGAGTGAGTCTTATGTTTAAGAAAAATGAATCTTACCACAAATTTATGTGAGAACAATATGAACCTTTCATTTATTTAAAAGTGAATATTTCATTGAAAAAAAGTTAATTAAATGTTCAAGAAAAATGACTCTTATATTTTAAAGAAAAGTGAACCTTTCACTTAAAATAATGTGAATCCTTTATTTTTCTAAAAGTGACTTTTAATTTTAAGAAAAGTAAATCTTAAAGAAGATTCATTTTGTTAATGAATAAAATTCATTTTATTATTAAAGAAAATTCATTTTGTTAATGAATAAGATTTACCTTAAAATACGTAATATATACTCATTCTAAAACATAAAATGTTAAGTTTACCAAAACATATTCATGATGCATCTAGTTTTGAAGAGCATTAGTTATGATGAACAATGATATATACTTTTTTGCACTTATATTTTGTAAGTCATAACATTTGAAAAAAAATTGTTTCTCTTTTCTAATAACAAAGACCACATTTAGCCTCCGACTCCCATGCACGCTTATTATTTTTCCCCTTTTTTAAAATTTTCCTCTTTTCTTCTTTTAATTTTTCCCCAACCCCTTATTGACACGTGGACAATTACCACCTTATACCGTGGCTCCACGCCAAGCTCGTCATGGTGACAATTAGAATGGAAACTTTGGAGGTTTAGGGGTCAAAGTTAAGTGTCCACTTGTTTAGCTGGTGGTAGATTTTGAACATTTAATTAGCAGACAAGAACAACTGGTGAAACTTTTTCAAATCTTAGAAATCAAAATTTTCCATTTTTATATTAGCAATTCAATGACATAAGTGGGCTGTGTTTCCTGGAAACAGAATTAAATCTTGTTTATTTGTGGACTGAAAATGGAAATGAATAACCGGTCAACAACCGCCGATCAATGGTTAACAGCCGCTGCTATCGGTCAATTAACGATTATTATTTGTAGGTCAATATCCATTAGTCATTAGTCAATAATTTTTGACCATTCGGTCAATGACTATATGTCACCGGTCAAAGTGTATGGGGAGAAGAATCCTTTTCAGAAAATAAAAAAAATTGACTAAACAAACAAAAAGAAACAAATAATTACCCGAAACAAATAAATATATAAAGAACGGACAAGAATATGCCACACAAATATATATATATATATATATATATATATATACATATAGACATACACGACAGTCATACCATATTACAACTAGGGAGATCTTCTTGCATATATTGGTGCATGTATAGGATTGGTATGTTAGAGGCATCCCCACCCACTTGTCTCTTTTACATAATTCATAATAGGTATTAAAATGTAACAATTCCATTGGGTGGAGAGAGCTAGGACAAAACACCTGACATTAAGATGAGAAAAAAAAAATTCTTCTCAAGTAATTTATACTAAAAGAGAAGAAAATTGAGAAAAAAGATGAGTAGGTAAGATTCTCCAGACAATCCTTTTCACCCAGCCTGGTATATATCTATCCGTTACAAATGGCATCTTTCTGGCTTTTTTTCCATCTACGAGCAACCCTTTTGTTGATTCCAAACTACCAAAGGAAAAACCATCCATACACTTAAGCTAGCAAGTAGCACAGCTTGCCCTTTCAATAAATACACTTAAAAGATACACAAAATTTATTTGAGGGAGACAGAATCTAGATGCATATATCCAACATCCTAAATTCAGAAGAATTAAGAAAAGATACTCTTCTCCTCTTCAATCTCATTGGTAAGCGCAAACCAATACTTCAACTAAATATGCTATCATAAGAGCGGTAATCTCCACTATAATTAGTTATATATATAATAGCATTATAACCTTGAAGGGGAGGCCCCTTTTTCATGGTGTTTGCTCCCTTGCTTTTCTGGTGTACTGACAAAAGGAATTTGTGTTTTGGATCATTCCATCCCACTTCCGATTTCCCACCTTTTCTTTTATTTTCTCCGCCTTTAAATATCATTTGCAATAATCTTTGATTGTCTGTCTCCAATCCGTTTTTTTTATCTACTCTCTCATCTGTGATGGAGTTAGGAATACAAGAGGAAGAAGATGAGGAGGAAGAGGAAGAGAAGTTTCTGAACTTAACTCTCTCCCTTTCTGTTGGTAGTACTACTACGGATCATCAAACTAATCAATACAAGTACAACAATAGAAAGCGGAAGAGTTCTACTCCTCCCAGCCTTCCTCTTACCACCACCACCACACTAGTACTAGTACTAGTGCCTGCAGTAGTAGCAATCACCACTGTTCCACTTCTCACGATCATTCAACTGATCATAATAAGGAATCCACCACCGGCCGCAGCTCTGAAGTTGAGATTCATGATCTCATCCTAAAAGCTCGAGAGAAGGCGACGGTGCTGAATCAAGAAAACCACAACAACAACCACCGGAGATTACCACATGATCATCATCACGAGGAGCAGCTGCCAGTACTAGTCGATCGAGATTACAAGAAGAGACGTCTTCAGTTGACCCATGTCATCCTCAAATCCGCAGCTGCAGCAGCCTCATCCCTCCTTCACAACAATAGGGACAACAACATCAATTCTATCTCATCCACTGCAAACCTCATCATCAATCTCTACCAAAACTCCTCACAAACTGGCGATTCATCTCAACGAGTCGCTTTCTACTTCGCCGATGGGTTACTGGCTCGACTCCTACAGGTATTACATCAATCCACAACCATCATCAAGCAACCAACAACTTCCCCAGTTGAAAAGTTCCTCGCTTTCACACATCTTTACAAGGTATCTCCCTGCTACCAATTCACCCACTTCACCGCCAACCAGGCAATCCTGGAAGCATTCGAACGGGAAGAACCAAGAAACAAAGGCGAACTCCACGTCATTGATCTCGACTTATCTTACGGATTTCAATGGCCTTCTCTAATGCAGTCACTTTCTGAGAAGGCGGTAACACTCACAAACAGCTCCTCCAACATTTCCCTCATCATCACGGGATTCGCCGGGAGCTCAGAAGAGTTAACGGAAACCGAGACCCGGCTTGAGAGCTTCTCAAAGGGATTCAGGAACATAGTTTTTCGATTCCAAGGCCTGTTGAGAGACTCCAGTCACACAATACTCAACCACCTCTTGACAAAGAAGAGGAAATACGAAACCCTAGCGGTGAATTTGGTCTCACGGATACCCACTTTGGATGATAGCGTGTTGAAGATAACTGATATGTTAAGAGCTATAGGGTCAATGAACCCATCAATTGTCGCATTGGTGCAGAGAGAAGGTGATATTCACGATCAGTCAATGTCATCAAGCCCGAAGTTTTTGTCGAGTTTCATGGAGAATCAGCGGTTCTACTCGGCGATGTTTGATTCGTTGGATGATTACTTACCGAGAGATAGCGTGGAGAGGATTAGCATCGAGAGGGATCATTTCGGTAGGGAAATCAAGCAAGCTTTGGTGAGCTACTGCGAAGAAGAAGAGGAGAAAGATGCGATGAATTGTGACGGGTATGAGAGCTTGGAAAGATGGAAAGGAAGGATGGAGAGGTATGGGTTTTGTGGGCTTGAACTAAGCTCTAGAACAATCATGCAAGCGAAACTGTTGCTGCGGATGAGGAGTACGCAGAGTTACGATCAGCCAGCCGGGATGATTGAAGGAGGTGGTGGTGGATTTAGGGTTTTTGAAAGGGATGGTGGAAGAGCTGTTTCCATTGGATGGCAGGATAAGATTCTGTTGACAGTTACTTCATGGCAATGTATATGATTGATCAACTATATATATATAGTTACCACGACCAAGAAAAATAGTATTTTTCCCATTGTTTGGAAACGAATTCATACAATTTTCAAATTATCAGCTGGCTGTGAACTCATCCTTTCATTTATATACGAGTTTGATCTTCTTGGAACTGATAGATGCATGAAGAAAGTTCACTTACGGAAAATGGACTTAGGCCTCAAAAGAATTCTTTTGCATAATCTAGCTGTCAGTTGTCAGCTAAAAATTAGAAAAAATAGTGGAGAAAAATAGTTGATATGACAATTGATACATGTGATATAGAGAGACAATAAATTAGCTGATCAAATAAACCCAGTGTAAAAGAATGGGCCTTAAGCACAAGCTTAGCAGCTTTTGTTTCATTTTATATATTGCTCACACAGTTAGAAGGGATCAGCTGTATCGGTATGGTACATACGTGAAGCTAGTTTTCAATTACTTAATTATTTTTTTGATAAGTCAAGTCAATTACATTGTTATTACTACATCTAATCTTTGTTTGTTAATTTCAGAGCTGTGATATTGGAGTGGGTACATAATCTCGCCAAATATGCCTTTTTCAGTGAGGGCAGCTGGGCTTTATCATATAGATTCGGGAATACTAGCTAGATCGAATGAAGAAAAAGAAGGTAGGTAATTGGTAAAGTTGTCTTTGATAGTTCGGTTTAAAGAACAAACCGCACTGAGGTGCAGGCATATATATATAAATATTGAAAAAAAAGCTATAAGGCCCGGGTAAAAGATTTCCTTTTCAATATACTGTTTTCTCATATATATATACATATATATATGAGATACCCAACAAAAGTACAACAAAGGATGATGATTACAGAGAATCGATCAGGAATACAAGTTTCATTAAGAAGACCAGCTATGTGATTAATCGCGCGAGATTCCTTCATTAAGGGGAAGACTGACAAACCTTTTAGTCTCGATAGCACATCAAACAATTTGTCCTAAAGTTTATAGATTTTGTTCACGATTGAGGTCAACCAATTTGGAGTTTTGATCGATGTTACATGCATGCATGGTCTCCCTCTCCCCATATGTATGCCTTTTATATGGATATGGTTACACATTCGCGGTTACCAGGGGATGCAAGATCAAAGGAATCTTTCTATTAAAGAAAATGAAGCAAGGAAGAAGGTAGGTAAAGTGGTATTTTATAGTTCAGTTTACAGAAAAATGACACCACAACAATGTCGCAAGAAAGGAGTAACTCAAAATGAAGAGATACAAGAAGAAATCGAAGAACAACAATCGGTGACCCAAGAAAATCTATCGACGATCGTACAGCAGATGAGCGATCCATTGTTTCTACATCCCTCAGACAACCCTAACCAGAGTTTCGATACTCACTTCAAGGGATTTGGAGTGAGTTTTGATGCTTGGAAGCAGGCGGCAACAATTTCCCTCAAAGTAAAGAATACATTTGGGTTAGTGAATGGCCAAGTTGCTGAACCTTCCCGATCTTCAAAAAGGTATCCACTCTGGAACGCTGTAATCATACAATTCTTTCATGGATAATCAATTCCCTCGACAAGGATATCGCAAAAACCATCCTATATTACGATACCGCAAACAAAGCTTGGAGAAATCTTTGCCAGCGCTATGACTTAGTTCACAGTGCCGAGATTTACTCAATCCAGAGGGAAATCACCCAGATCCAGCAACACAACGATTGCATCACTACTTACTATTCAAAGCTCAAGCGTCTCTGGGATAAATTGAACGCGGTGCGCAAGAACCCTAAGTGCGAGTGTGGAAATTAGACTTGCAATCTTCAGAAAGAAATCGAAGCTCAGAGGCAGCAAGACCTTTTGATGCATTTTCTAGATGGATTAAATGACAATTTTAAACAAGCAAAGAGTAACATACTCATGATGAATCCCGTTCCCTCACTGGAGCAAGCGTACTCCTTAATTACTTGCGCAAGATGGGAAACAACGGGACCTACATGAAGAGGAGAGCGAAGCCGATAACTTCATCGCCCTAGGCAGCAAGATTGGGAGGATTTATTATTTCAAGGCCACGAGCAAGAAACCAAACAATTCCACCGATACTAGTGGTGCGAGCGGCAGAAAGAAAAAGCAGAACCCTAAATGCACGAACTGTGCAAAACTCGGACATACCAGAGCCGAGTGCTGGTGGATCATAGGCTTTCCGAATGGTGAAGCAAATCGACAACAAGAACAAAAAGCTATCATGAATTTGTCATCCATAATTTTTCAAGACCACAGAAGAAGGAGAGCAGCAACTTGGAGACATCACCTGTTTCTGGGCTCAGCAGCAGACAGCTCGAAGAACTTGTCTCCTATCTGGACCAAAGAAAACATCCAACAAACGACCGTACCAAAACCTTTGGAGAATTTGCAGGTAATATCAATCGATTACTCAATTATTGCTTGCATACTGAAACTGATAATTTGTCTGAAAAATTACAAAACACATGGATATTGGATACAGGGGCTTCTGAGCATAATATGAATTGTTTGATAATCTAGGCAAACTAAACCAGTTTAGAAAAATCACCCTGCCCGATGGATAGAAATGAAAAATACATAGTGTGGGTGATGCTTATGTCTGTGACTGTTTGAAACTAAACTCTATCATGTATATACCCCAACTTTTCTATTCAATTTACTGTCTGTGAGCAGATTTGTTAATAACTAAATATGACTTTAATCTTCAAACTTGATTGTGCTATCGTGCAGGATTATAGATCTGGTTTAGAGGCCAAGATAGCACATCAAGAATGTGGTTTGTATTTCCTTGACAGTTTAGCTTTGAACAAGTTCCTATGATGATGTAAAACAAACTGATTCTGTTGTTTGTAATTCAAATGTGCATTATGTTGATAAAGTGGATGATAAAACTTTTTTTGGGAAATTTCACCAAATACCATTGAGTTTTTTCTTAATTCACGATATACCACTATGTTTTTAAAATTACACAGGATAACATTGAGTTTTCACTTATTTCACCAGATAACACTCTGTCCCATATTTGTTAACTTCTTTGTTATTTTTCTTGAAAAATGACAAAAATACTCCTATTATTAATTAATTGTCTCACAATGAATTGTCATATTGATAAATTCCATAAGATACCACCTTAGTTTAACTGATAATAGGGCAGTTTACTCTTTTTTCTAGGGATATTAACGAAAAAGTTAACGAAATATGTGACAGAGTGTTATCTGGTGAAATAAGTAAACACACGGTGTTATCCTACGTAATATTAGAAACACAGTGGTATATCATGAATTAAGCAAAAACTCAGTGGTATTTGATGAAATTTCCCAACTTTTTTCCTTTGGCATAAAATATTAGGACATATAGCTGGTCCTAAGTTGTCTAGACTCAGCATTTTTTGAGGTTTTAACTTGCCAAACATTCTTCCCTATACAATTTGTTTCAAGGGTAAAGGAAAGAGACCGAAATTCGGTCTCTCTGAAATAAAAACCAGTGATATCTTTGATATGATCCACATTGATATATGTGGACCCATGAGAACTCTCTCCATACATGGTTTTAAGCATTTTTTAACCATTTTAGATGATTTCTCAAGGGCCACTTGGGTAGTCTTGCTTAAACACAAATCTGATGCTCTCCAACAGATTATTGATTTTGTTAACTTAACCGAATGCCAATTTAATAAAAGGATCAAAATTATTCGTAGTGACAATGCCAAGGAACTTGGCAAATGTCATGAAGAGATTAAATTTTTTAAAGCCAAGGGAATTATTCATCAAACCAGCTGTCCTAGAACTCACGACAAAATGGAATAGTTGAACGTAAACAAGGTCACCTGATGGAGGTTGCCCGAACCTTACTTTTCCAATCAGCTCTAGTAAATAAGTTTGTGGGGTACTGTGTTGAACACGTAGCTTACATAATCAACCGAATTCCTTCTAAAGCCATTAAAAATCGTACTCCTTTTGAGAAAATCTATCAATACACTCTTGATTACAATGATTTAAAGGTTTTTGGCTGCCTTTGCTTTGCTACAAATCTTCTCCCAAATAAATCCAAACTTGATCCTAGATCCTCAGCTTGTGTCTATTTAAGAAACAACAAACATACCAAAGGGTATAATCTGTTACATCTAGACACACGAAATATTACTGTTAGCAGGGATGTCACATTCTTTGAGCATATACTCCCCCTCCGTGACAGCAAATGGAAAGAAATTTGGCATGATAAAACCGATAGCTTTAATTCAAGTCAAACAGAACTTGATGATCTGTTTGATTCTGTTGATCATTCCTATAATCATCCCCAAAACAACATTTCTACCAAACCTTCAATACAAACAGAATCTGAAACTGGTACTATTGATCCAAATACAGAGACAGGGGGTGTAGACAATATTCCACACTCCTACCCCTTCCCAGATTCTAAAGAAAACTGTATAGATCAACCAACCACAATTTCAGAAACTGAAACTTCTTCTAAAAATCCTTCTGAATCCAACCCTTTGCCTCCTAATGAAAACACTGATTCAAATTACATTCCTGAAGCAACCCTTAGAAGATCAACGAGAATTCCATAAAAACCAGTTAAGTTTTCTAACTACATTTGTAATCACTGCACAGAACCACCAGATATCTTTACAAACATCATTGCCCATAAATTACATACCCCTTCCTCATCATACAACACATCTCTCCTAACCCTATGCCCAAATAACACCTTGACTGACCTTTTACCATCAAAATATGTCACCCTCAGTGAAATATCCCAAATCCTTAAGTGTTAAATAATTATGTAATTATGACTGATAAGGCTAAATAAGTCCTTAAGAAACTTTGGTAGACAAATTAATACCGAAGAAAACCCTATAAGTCAAATTAAGCAAATACTTGCCCTAGACTTGATGGGAAGTACCATAAAACTTAATATGTTATTAAAATGTTAAACTATGGTAGATTAAGGCTAAAAAGTGCCTTAGAAAGGTTAGTGAACAATTTAAACCATAGAAAGCACAGTAAAGCACCATAAAGACAATATGGGCAAAAATGTGCTCTAAGCTTGGGATAGCCTTGGGTAAGAATCTAATAACTTACCAAGACCTTGTTTACATGTTAATGAACATTTTAAGTCAATTACTAAAGAAAATCAAGCTTGAAAACAAGTTAAAACACAAAAATGTGCTTTAAGGAGCCTTAAAGCACATTTTTGAAAAATTGTCTTGTAAATGGGTTTTGAGTGGCTAAATGTCCATAATTACTCTTAAATAAACATGTTTACTACTTAGTATCACATTAGGATGTCTAAATCAATGGGAAATCAAAAATTTCACAATTATGTGCCTTAATTAGTGAATAGTGCTCAAATAGTGCTAGTTTTGACTTTAGTCAACTTAGCTTAATTAAATGGTCAACATAAGTCATGAAATTCCCTATTATAAGAAGGGGGCTGGTTTCCTATGTGGTGACTCACCATACCAAGCAGCCAACTAAAGAAAGTAAAAGAAATAAAGTAAAGTTACTATTTACCTTTATAACATAAAATCTTCTAAAGCTTGCCTCTCACCTCACTTCCTTCATTTCTTTTGATTCCCACCGTCTCCAACCTTCTTCCTCCTCTCTCCATCGGTTTTGCTACAGCACCGACCATTCTCCATCTTTGAATGCTTGTAACTTCTAGCTCATTGCTCCAAATTTAATTCCAAGACCACCATTCTTCTAGTTAGACCAAGCTCTACACTTCTCTCTTTTCAAATCTTCAAAAGATCCATTTCGGTGCCAAGAGGAATCACCATGGAAGGAGCTTGAACTCATCTTTTTACACATTGTTGTTCTCCTTTGCTTCAAGGTAAGGAAAATCAAAGAAAATCCATGTTTCCCTTCATTTTCCTATATAGCCAAAAATCACCTCTTAATGGTGCCTTGCCTTACTTTTTAGTAGCTTGAATTGATCTTCAAAGGACTAGGAGGAGTCCTCTCTTGCTATTTAATCAAGTTCCCTTGCAAATCCAAGGTAAACATCCCATTTAGTGTTTAAAACACTTCTTGTAATCTAGGGTTTATTCATGGGCTTAGGTTTAATGCTTAATGCTCATTACTCTTATTTATGTGTTGGTTAGAATGTTGACAAGGGATCAAACTTCCTTGCCGGTTTTCAATTAAGAAAGAACAAGGAAAAACAAGTGAGGAGGTTTTGAAGAAAAAAGGTAAATGAACTACCTTAATGAAGTCTTATGTGTTTTAGGAAAATTGAGCATTAAAATGCTTAATAAATAACCTAAAGAGCCAATGGGAAATGAGCAAGAAAACTATCCCCAAGGTTGACTAAAAGGACATGGGAGCCTTGTTGTGTGTATTTGCAGGTTGAAGGCATTTAAATGTGGAAATTTAGTGTTTTAGGTTTATGCAATTTAAGGGCCTAAGAGCCATGTCATTTAAGGGCCTAAGTGCCAAGCAATTTAAGTTTATGCACTATATTGTGATGTAGTGTAGTTTAAAGGTTTAGTTGTGTGTAAAGAACATTGCTTGTGAAGAAGAATGTCTTAGATGGTTTAAGGATGGAAAACCATGTGTTTGTGTGTAAAGAATGTGTATTGTGGGATTGAGTGTTCTAGCATTGAACAAAAGTTAAAACTATGTGTTTTGGTGTAAGGATGTACTAGGGAAGCTATGGCAAAATTTAGTTGATAAACAAAGGAGTTTATGTGTTCTAATGAGGTTTTATGACCTAGAAGGTACTGGGAGTTGTTAAGTGTGAAGATGGGAAAGAAAGTGAATGAAGGTGTCCTTAAGTGTTAAGATGCCTTGGGCATAGTCTTGGAGGATTTAGAAATCAAATGAGTGTTTTATACACACCAAAGTTATGATATGTGAAGTGTTAAGTCTTGTTCAAGTTTTGGTAAACAAAGGAAAAGTAAGGCCTTGTGAAGGTCTAAGTGTAAACTTGTGGAAATAGAAGGAGTTGTGTAAAGGAGGTGTTTGTGAGAAATAATGCTTATGGAGTGGTGGTAATGTTTGTAAGGTAACATTTTGGTTAGTAGAGCTATAGGCATAATATACCACTTAGAAATCTAAGGAAAAATGTTATAAGTGTTAGGAATTGTTGTAAGAAATTGAGTGACAAGTTAGTGATGATTTAAGAAGGTTTAGTGCATGATTTAAGGTGTTCTAACATGTGGAAAGATTAGGGAATGATTGGATACGGATTAGGGGTTGAAAAGAGGTCAAAAACGATCAATTTACCCACCTACGGACTTGGTCCGGGTTTGTAAACAAGTACACAAACCCGGACCACCCTTAAAACACGGTAGAAACTTGATTCAACAAGTGGTCCGGGTTTACATCTAAGTACACAGACCCGGACCAGTGTATTTTCTTGGCAGAATGTGAATTCCGGGATTGGTCCGGGTTTGCAACCCCGGACACAAACCCAGACCAGTTCAAAAAGGCCCTAGAATGTGTTTTAAAGTGTGTTAATGATGGGGAAGTGAATGGTAATGATTTTAGATGATGTTTAGGCCTTGTTTGGTGAGTTTTAAAGGCCATTGGGAGTATTAACAAGTGTGGGAGTGAATGTGTAAGTTGGAACTTAAGGTCACATAAATAAGTTATAGATAACAGGACAACAGGGTTAACTATGGGCGTTAGATGTAAACAATCATATTACCCCAATGTTAATGAAAGTAATTATGATGTACCAGTTGTTCAAGGATTATTCGAGGAACATAAGAGGACACAATAGAGTGGACCTTGGTGACAGGTATGGTTTTCTTGCAACCTGTGTCCTACCGGATTACACCGGCTTGTATGCCAATCTGTTTTTCTGTGTTTGCCACCTTGTAAGAATAAACATGAAATGAGTTTACAGTTATTCATTATGTGGCGTATCTAGTTTCCGATACCGTTTAACCTCAAATATGTGTTAAACCTTAGCTAACCAAATCTAGGATCACATAAGAGTTCGGTATTCGGATTTAACGACCCAAACCATGGGAACGTTCTAACCACGGCTATGCGTGAGTTAGTTGTGTGTTGTTTGTGCGTGTATGTACGTTACCTCCCTTGTGTGTTTAACCTAGTTGTAATACCTTATGGTGTGTGGATGTGATAGGTTCCATAATGGAGCTCTAAATTTATTTATAAATATATATGTACTAATGGGGGGTGAGGAATCCAGGGTGTTCCAGTCGCGCGTGTTGTTTGGGAGTTGATGTATACAGTTTCTTTAACTCCCTCTCTGTTATGGTTGATTTCCTTCTTGGTCTTCAATCTCCCACTAGCTTATTCCAAAGCTTACCTATTCTGACTGATGATCGGTCTAGGGGGAAATATGTGTGGTGTGTTCGGATCACTATATCTGATCCATCTTTGAGTTAAGTTACTCGTCCGACTAACAGGACGGTAATGAGTGATGTAACAAGCTTATCATGAGGGTGTTATCATTCTCTAGGCTTACCAAGTTAACTAACTGTGTTGGGTCATTTCCTAAAGTGAAATGTTCCCGTTGTGTATGTGTTGTTGATGCTATGCAATATTTCTTGCTATGCCATGTATGTTAAAGTGTGATGTGAATTGTTATGTGGAGAATGTGGATCATGGATATGAATCCAAGGTTATTATAAGAGGAATTTAGGTACAACCCGACTAGTGGGTAAGTGTCGCCTATTAAGGAAATAACTCCATTAGAGGAGAAACCTTCTAGAGTTAAAGAACACAATAAGTGATCTAACGAGTATTGATGTGTTGACTGTTTGGTTGAGCCCCATTGTTGTGGGTATGTAATGTGTTATGTGTTTATAGTTTACATGCATGATTTAAATATAATCAACCGCATGCTTAGACGACAATTAGTTGTGCGTGGCCCGGTAGCATGCGGGCTGCTCGATTACCATACCAGCAAAAGTGCTGAGCCCCTTGGGGGCCACCCTTTCTTCCTTTTCTATTTCAGGTACAAGAAGCTGGAAGCCGTTCGAGAGTAGGACGGGTAGTTGTTTGTACATGGGTAGCCATGCAAATTGAGTATGTATTGTAGGTGTAGTAAGACCGAAATTGTTGTTGGCATTAGTTTGTAAATACTCGGTACAGTTGGAATGTGTATGTATATTAACTGTTGGAAATGGAACGAGAATGCTATGTGTAGTTGCTCGGGAATCTGGTCCATCAGACCGATACAATGTATATGTATTAGCCTTGTTAGCCACGTGGGTGGTGAACGGCGTGTAACACCAATGAGTTAAGTAATGTGATGAGTTATGTTTTCCGCTGCAAATGGTTGTTAAGTGTATTGTTGTAGTTGGGGTGTTACAGAAAGTGGTATCGGAGCGAAATATTGCTCTGATGACTGAATTACCGAGCTTAGGAAGTACCGAGTTAGGATTTTAGTACTTTGGGTTAAGGGTTGAGTGATAGCGTGAGTGATACGCTAGTTAGGAATTACCAGTGTGTACTGGAAACCTACAATATCCATCCCACCCTCCATAATCCCTGTTTTATAACTCGGGAAAGAACTCCAGGGAGATGGAAGTTCTCTCTTACTCGGGAGAACCTGATCTGGCTGTTACTAAGTACCTCTGTGGGTACGGAGAACCTGTCATACGGTAGATCCCGAAAAGTGGGAGTCCCAGAGACGGTCTCCATCTGAACAAATTTAACCGCATTTAATAGCGAAGAATGAAGGATCCTATGCATAGGAGAATGGAATTTCAGGCAACCTGGGTCGACATGCCGAGCAGTCGAGGACAGCCAGCTTGCAACGCACCAACTGTGCAACAGGCAAGAAGTAAAGTAATGGAACCCGAGATGCGTGTCTACGGGACCACGATTATTAAATAATGTCGCCAACGGTATACCAACCGACTAAAGAACTACAACGTAGTACCCAAACAAGAGATAAGTCTCAGTAACCAGACAAATGCGTGGAACGGGCTACGAAGAAGATACAATACTAAGTAAGAAGGGGTCTCCAAGAATGAGAAACACCCTAGTTAATGATTATCATGTGAAGACAGTGAGAAGTCGCCCAGAGGATTTATTGTCAAGACTGTAAGATCAAGTAAGGGCCAACAAGGCCATTGATGACAGTGCGGGTAAAAACAATACCACAACCTGTGTGTGTGTTGAACCGATAGCCAGTTAGCATGGCGCACTTGCCACGGCAAGTGCTGCTATAACAGGGCTGTTCGGGAAATTTTTTAACAACTACAAGGTACCTGGTAAAGTACCACGCATTTAAGTGAGATTATCATAACCTTGGAAAGGCTTAACAGCCTAACCTCTGCAATTGGAAATACACCAGTCAGCAAGAAGCTAGACTTGGTTAAGGCAAGAAGACGTTGTAAAACCGTGAGAATTTTTCTTTCAAACTTAGATTTATTTAAAACTCTTTTCTTTCAAAACCAAATTTTCTTTCAAACCTGTACTTTTTTCTAACCTTCTTTTAAACCAAAGCAGAGAACCTATACCGGCCTCAGCGCCACATGGTAGGTAAATTGCACCCAGTTCGCTTTTGAATAACCGGATGGAAATCAGATAACCCGAGGGTAGCAACCCAAGGGAATGGATTGAATTCATAGTAATACAACAATGGATAGACTTTCCCTTGATTACGTTCGGGAAGCACGGAATGCATATTGTCACAGGACAATATAAGGGAGTTGACAACAAAATACTTCACTTAGGCGTGTGATGGACACTACGAGTGTACCAACTGAAATGTGGGACGACCGCACTCCAATAGGAGCTTGTGGGCCTGACAGACCTACTTATGGGTTAGTTGGGTAAGTAGCAATGTATCAGTATGGTACCCCACATATGTATACGAGTGAAGTTTGAAACACGGGAAGTAGTTGACTCCATACTACGGTCAGCAGTAAAAGTCATACAAAAGAAACGAATTACCATCGAATGATTGAAGTGAAAGAACCCAGTTAATTAATGGGTCTAAAGGAATTAGTGAACTCGTTTCAAGGAAATGTTTAAGAGTTAGGAAACACGAAGTGCACTGACTGTTATGTAAAGACATCGCATATGTCTTAAAAATCCTGAGGGATAAAACATGATAGCTGGAATGAATACCTAGCCTATACATGATAAGGCAGATGCCAAATGTGGACACATTAATGTGCAAGAACGGGAAGAAACTCCCGGAATGATCACCTAGACTACCAAGGGGTATCGATCTTCACAGAAGAGGATAGTAAATCTAGTTAAGAACACAAAATGGCGTAGTTTATTAGACGTACCAATAAGTGCAAGCCAGAGGTAATGGCATAACTTAGCAACACCCAGGAGCAATCCTTGAGGGGTGTTTGGATCAACAATTGTTGAACGAAATAACGTGACAGAAACACAATGGTTGAAACTAACACTCAGTTTAAACATAAGTTGTCAGGAGGAAGCCTGACATTCTTGAAGGGGCATCCCATGAAAGGAAGCGTGATGCAACGACCTTGTCATGGAGCCCAATACTACCTCTAAACCATGTAATGTTGTACAGAGAAGTAAAGGTGTGTGGACAGCCTACAATGAGCAGAGCTCGAGGCAATAAGGCTTATAAGCCACGAACAAATGTGTTATGTAAATTGATTGATTGCAGAAATTTATGTTGTATAAGTGAATAGAGTGGAGAATGAACCACTGCGTTAAGAGCGAGGATACCTCTCGATATTGTGAAACCGCGGGAGCGGTAGTTATGTGAACCAAGTTCAATAAATATGTTAAGGTTTGACCATGTTGTTATTACCCCAGAGTGATTTGATTAAGAACAATACGAAAGGAAGTGTTTGTACCAGTTGTGGAGACCGGAAGAGTAATAAGCCTAATAGCCACCATAGGTGTGATGCTAAATGTAGAGTGAACAACGCTTAAGGAGCACAAAGACTCAAAAAAATAATGTATTCGATAGTCATCCAAATGAATGACGAGCCACAATACGAATGATGAAAGTACATGTGCAGAAGCCAATATGACGGTGGATGCCATGCAAGTCAGTGTTATACAAGAAGTAAGAATATGGTGCGCAATAAGCGACCGTTGTATAAGTATTGTTAAATGGTAATATGGCAAATAAGCAGAGTTATGAGTTAAACTCCGTGGACATACAACGGTAAGTGATAGCAAATAAACTAGGCAGTAAGCCGGTAGCAAGCATTATGAAATGAGAATCTTAGTGAAACATAGTGTGAATTCCTAATGCAATCGCATGAGAGATTTACTGCCAAGAATTTACGCCTTTGCACTCTATGGGACTGAGTGTTTTGGTATTGCTCTAGTGCAGTAATGATCGAGTGAGATAGCTAGGAATTTGGGAAAATGTAAATTGAGGTAGAAGTGGAAAGAGACTTATAACGCTATAATGACCGATGCATAGGAAATGCAAGGTCGCACCAATGAAATGATACTTGTAAAACCAAATGTGGAGGCATGGTTAGGAATAAATGATTGCAGTAGCATTGAATGCCAAATACCGGTATGCAATATACCTCAAGTGTGGGGAATAACCGAGAGAGCACTACACATTAGGTAGTAGCTCAGCCTCAACCGACACTAAGTCGGAAGGAAAGTCAATCATTGTGAAATACATAGCTGTATACACAGTAAATTGTCGTGGACGTAGATAAAAAGTTTGTAACTCACCGATTTCGCTCACGGTAAGAGATACCATGCGTCAGTTGAGAAACCATTGTTACCAAGATAAAGGTGATAAATGGGAGATGTACAATACAATAACAATAACGAATGGGGCAAACTAAACTCTAAAGTTATCAGAGTTGCGCAGCAGAGGCCAGTGAACCCATGCTTCAGATACCGAATATGCATTGTCAATACAAATAAAGGGCTAGTTATTAACGCCTAGAAGCCTCACAGGCCAGAACCGAAACCGGTTATGAGTTAAATAAACTCCAATGAGAATTCTTGGTATAGGGACTAAACTGCCATTATGGTTAAGATCCTCTAACCAGAACGCATTGTATAATAGACCGCGCAGAAGTCAAAACACTCCATAGCGGCAGAACATTTTAAACCAATGTTCAGTGATTGATTACGTGGGCGTAATCCCTTTTAAGGGGGGTTGAGCCTAAAACCGCTTAGTGTGTTTTACCGTACAAGTGTACGTGAACTATGTTGTGCATAGCACAAAGTAATTTGTTTGGATGATTGATGCGTGTGTTACATAAACATACACATTCGATAATGGTTTAATTGTGGTCATTCCACACAGAAGATGCGAAATACCATTGTGATAAGTGCATCCATTTTGTTAACTGTTGTGTATGAGAGTACAAGTGTAAGGGAGTAAAGAAACTCCCGGGGAACTAAAACCCCGACAGTATATGTGGATATAATACTAAATGTAAAACCGTGTATTGTATTGATAAAAATATAAATATACAGTATTGTGATTTATGAAGAGGTATGAAACCGACATAGAACCTAGTGAGAATCAGATTCCCTAGGTAACTTGATTAAAAGTGAATGGAAATAACTGATAGACGGAGCTCTATCCCTTGGAGATGTAATGATTATGATTAGAATAACAAAAAAGATAGAAAATGGTAAACTCTTGAAGTAGTTGTTGTTTGAAATTGAAGTGGGAGGTGAAACTTGATTTTCATGAGATCAAGGGAAGCCGAACACAAATTGGGGTGGAAGGATAGTTCAACACTGATGCTGATCACATCAGGGTTGGATGACTCTTGAAGCTCCCTACTAGTGGTCACAAATAACCACGCTAAGAAAACATGCAAGGAACATAAATTGGACTTGGAGTTGTGTTGCGTTTTCAAAAAGGATTTTCAATTGGTATTTCCGAAACTTTCGATTAATATTTTGAATAAAGGATTCTCTTATACTTAACCTAGTAAAGAATATTTTTGTAGTACTTGATCACGAGCTGAGGACGTATGAGCCTTTGTCTTCGGACCGGTGACATGAGAAGTATATATGTTAAAAATTAAGTGATTTTTTTGATCTCCCAAAGGAACGGGGACCAGAAGGTGTCCATCATGACCGGGTTCTGCGGAGTCACAGTGTATATGTACTCGACATGGGACTAAAGCCCATGAAGAGATGTAAAAGGAATTTTGATTGCTATACATGCTAAGACATGTTGTGTGGTATGTGTAATAAATGTTATTTTGACCTTGCGTCCGAATGTGGTTGCATCCTGAATGTTGTCATGTTACCCAGACTTGAGAGTCTGAGGGTTGTTATGTGAGTACAAATGTTGTTATGTTACCCGGACCGTTGAGTCCGAGGTTTTTATGTAAATATGTTATGTAGGGATTTTGATATGTTACCCGGACCGCTAAGTCCGAGGTTGTTATGTAAAAGTGTGTTTTAGTATGAAATTTTTATTGTGCAAGTAATTTCCGGATTCTATGAAAGGATACTAGGGAAACTGTGAACTTCGAGGACGAAGTTCTTTTAAGGGGGGTAGATTGAAATACCCCAAATCCTTAAGTGGTTAAATAATTATGTAATTATGACTTCTAAGGCTAAATAAGTCCTTAAAACTTTGGTAGACAATTAATACCGAAGAAAACCTATAAGTCAAATTAAGCAAATACTTGCCGTAGACTTGATGGAAGTACCACAAAACTTAATATGTTATTAAAATGTTAAATATGGTAATTAAGGCTAAAAAAGTGCCTTTAAAGGTTAGTGAACAATTTAAACCATAGAAAGCACAGTAAAGCACCATAAAGGCAATATGGGCAAAAATGTGCTCTAAGCTTGGGATAGCCTTGGGTAAGAATCTAATAACTTACCAAGACCTTATTTACATGTTAATGAACATTTTGAGTCAATTTAAAGAAAACCAAGCTTGAAAACAAGTTAAAACACAAAATGTGCTTTAAGCCTTAAAGCACATTTTTGAAAAATTGTCTTGTAAATGGGTTTTGAGTGGCTAAATGTCCATAATTACTCTTAAATAAACATTTGTACTACTTAGTATCACATTAGGAAGTCTAAATTAATGAAAATCAAAAATTTCACAATTATGTGCCTTAATTAGTGAATAGTGCTCAAAGTGCTAGTTTTGACTTAAGTCAACTTAGCTTAATTAAATGGTCAACATAAGTCATGAAATGCCCTATTATAAGAAGGGGGCCGGTTTCCTATGTGGTGACTCACCATACCAAGCAGCCAACTAAAGAAAGTAAAAGAAAATAAGTAAAGTTACTATTTACCTTTATAACATAATATCTTCTAAAGCTTGCCTCTCACCTCACTTCCTTCATTTATTTTGATTCCCCATCTCCAACCTTCTTCCTCCTCTCCCATCGGTTTTGCTACAGCACCCACCATTCTCCATCTTTGAATGCTTGTAACTTCTAGCTCCATGCTCCAAATTTAATTCCAAGACCACCATTCTTCTAGTTAGACCAAACTCTACACTTCTCTCTATTCAAATCTTCAAAAGCTCCATTACAGTGCCAAGAGGAATCACCATGGAAGGAGCTTGAACTCATCGTTTTACACATTGTTGTTCTCCTTTGCTTCAAGGTAAGGAAATCAAAGAAAATCCATGTTTCCCTTCATTTCCTATAGCCGAAAATCACCTCTTAATGGTGCCTTGCCTTACTCTTTTTAGTATCTTGAATTGATCTTCAAAGGACTAGGAGGAGTCATCTCTTGCTATTTAATCAAGTTCCCTCAAATCCAAGGTAAACTTCCCATTTAATGTTTAAAACACTTCTTGTAATCTAGGGTTTATTCATGGGCTTAGGTTTAATGCTTAATGCTCATTACCCTTATTTATGTGTTGGTTAGAATGTTGACAAGGGATCAAACTTCCTTGCCGGTTTTCAATTAAGAAAGAACAAGGAAAAACAAGTGAGGAGGTTTTGAAGAAAAAGGTAATGAACTACCTTAATGAAGTCTTATGTGTTTTAGGAAAATTGAGCTTTAAAATGATTAATAAATAACCTAAAGATCCAATGAGAAATGAGCTAGAAAACTATCCACAAGGTGGACTAAAAGGACATGGGAGCCTTGTTGTGTGTATTTGCAGGTTGAAGGGTTTAAATGTGGAAATTCAGTGTTTAAGTTTATGCAATTTAAGGCCTAAGAGCCATGTCATTTAAGGGCCTAAGTGCTGAGCAATTTAAGTTTATGCACTATATTGTGATGTAGTGTAGTTTAAAGGTTTAGTTTGTGTGTAAAGAACATTGCTTGTGAAGAAGAATGTCTTAGATGGTTTAAGGATGGAAAACCATGTGTTTGTGTGTAAAGAATGTGTATTGTGGGATTGAGTGTTCTAGCATTGAACAAAAGTTAAAACTATGTGTTTTGGTGTAAGGATGTACTAGGGAAGCTGTGGCAAAATTTAGTTGATAAACAAAGGAGTTTATGTGTTCTAATGAGGTTTTATGTCCTAGAAGGTACTAGGAATTGTTAAGTGTGAAGATGGGAAAGAAAGTGAATGAAGGTGTTCTTAAGTGTTAAGATGCCTTGGGCATAGTCTTGGAGGATTTAGAAATCAAATGAGTGTTTTATACACACCAAAGTTATGATATGTGAAGTGTTATGTCTTGTTCAAGTTTTGGTAAACAAAGGAAAAGTAAGGCCTTGTGAAGGTCTAAGTGTAAACTTGTGGAAATAGAAGGAGTTGTGTAAAGGAGGTGTTTGTGAGAAATAATGCTTTTGGAGTGGTGGCAATGTTTGTAAGGTAACATTTTGGTTAGTAGAGCTATAGGCATAATATACCACTTAGAAATCTAAGGAAAAATGTTATAAGTGGTAGGAATTGTTGTAAGAAATTGAGTGACAAGTTAGTGATGATTTAGGAAGGTTTAGTGCATGATTTAAGGTGTTCTATCATGTAGAAAACATGTGGAAAGATTAGGGAATGATTGAATATGGATTAGGGGATGTGCAAACAGGTAAATTGATCTACTAAAACTAACAAATTAATCTAGAAAATAATAAATCAATAAGTGTGTCGGGTTGCAAAAATCCCGGTCACTATAGTATAGAAAGTTAAGCAACCAAGTATCGAACCGTGGGACTTGAATAAATAAGCCTAAGTCCTATCCTAAATCCTAAGAAAACTGGAAATTCAGGGGGTTGTGAATTGTTTTTTTTGAATAAATAAATGCAATCAAATTAAATTAAGCAATCGGTAAAAATGAATGATGAAGTTGATAATATGAGTGGAACTCCGGGCTCGGGTTGTTCTTTTCTGATTGAATCTAGTAGCTCCTACAATTTAATTATGAGAAACGGAAAGGCCAATTCTTTCTATCTCTTACAATGCTAAATCCTAGTTCATTGAAGAGCTCACCTATCAGAACGTGTCAACTCTAATCTAGCAGTTGGCAAAACACATATAGGTGGAATAAGCACAAAGAATTGTTAGCGTTTGTAGGAAAGATTATCTATCCGACTAATCCTTCCCCAAATTCCCAGGTTAATTCGAACTCCCTATTAATCACCTTGTCTGATCTTAATAGGTTTCGCAAAACAACTCTATAACTCGCGAAATTAATAGAGAAGAAAATTGATAATCATTAACCTGAAAACAATCCGTCACAATCTCATAATCAAACTGCAGAATCTTTAACTACATTGAATCTATCTTGAACAAACCCTACCCCAGAGTTAAATCCCTACTAGCCAGACATTGCCAAGAAACAGATAAATACAGTCAACATAGAAATCATCTAAGGAAGAAAAACCCTTTTGTTGAACCACTATCCAGTGTCGATGGCTGCAGGTGTAAGGTTGAAGATGATGGCCACACTCCCTCTGTCGATGCTCCTCTAGAATGGTGGTGATATGCTTGGTGAATGTGAATGGAGGTGAACTGATGCAATTGGCGTGGATGAATGGAGAGAACCTCGTTTATCAGTGAGAGAGCGTGTGTGGTAATGATCGATGATGAGTGAATGCCTTCTCCCTCTGATTAGGTCATTTAAATAGACCTTTCTCTCTCTTTTTCCCTTCAAAACGCCGAGTTTGTGCTGTAATTTTCGTGCCGTCCGAACATTGGTCCGAACTTCAAAGTTCGGACACAATGCTTTGAGCGCTTCAATCCAGAAAGTTTCGACCTGTGTCCGAACTTTGATGTTCGGACACAAGTTCGGACATGCTCCGTACTTCAGGCCTCCGGCTTTTCTCGACTATGTCCGAACTTCGATGTTCGGACCGAAGTTCGGACATCCCATCAGGCGCAGCATACAAACTCTCGACTTGTGTCCGAGCTTGGAAGTTCGGACACAAGCTCGGACACACCTTAAAAATCCTCTAACTTCTTCATTTTGACTCCGATTCGACCCCCGTTTGTTGCATTACCTCCCTTGTGAGTTAATCTAGTGTTTCCTTGGCTTTTCTCTGCATTTAACGTAGAAAAAGTGTATCAAGCCTTAACAAACAACAAACCACAGAAAAACGTAAGATAAGTGTGGAATATTATCAATTCGCGTATACAAATTAGACATTAAAGACCATTAGAACCATTCATATTTCACACTCATCAAACCTCCTCACACTTAACCTTTGCTTGTCCTCAAGCAAAGCAGGAGTAAAATGTCTCAGAATGCCTCAGGGCCAAACCTTGGGATTGCATAAAATAAGGAGCTTAAGACACAATAATCACCCAAGAATCGATCTGCTCTTAACTGCATGTCTCTCAAACAATGAAGTACGCTTTTTAAAAAAAAAATGATGAAGCTAAATCATGAAGTCAAAACGTAGAGTAACCCAGAACCTTCCAACCTTTTCTCTTCTCAAACCCGTGGATGACAAGGGGTGTGAAGTTATGCCATATTCCGCAGAACCTTTCAACACCACGTACTCATGATCTAATTTAAGGAATTACCATAAACATAAGACTTTAAAGAACTTCCTTTTTTTTTCCTTGCATATATATCAATTTTTCGCAAATAATTCATCCCCCAGACTTTTCTCTCCATCCTTGTAACGGTATTGGGTCTTTTATCCCAGATCAGACGACCTTAGGTAAATGGGTGATGAAACACCCCTAGGACTTAATAACCGGATGGAAGAGGCCTGTTTTTGGTTCAGAAAAAGAAACTTAGATCAGAGGAGTACCTTGCCTTTATCCTTCATTCCAGACATTCTCATCATTCCCAGGGTTCCAAGTTAAACCAGTTCTAACTTCACAACCAACTTGTTCACAGATATTTAACAAAATTCAGCCATTTGAAAATATGATAAGAGAGCACACAATTTTGAGCAAACCAACTCTAAAGGTCAGTACCGGACTCAACTCCACAACTAAAGATCCACCCAAGTATTCAACACTAAGAAGCACTCTAAGGGAATTACCCCCACATAGCCCAAAACCAAACAAAAATTAGGTAAGGGAAAATGACTGACACATTCAGAAAGATCTCCCCCTTCCTCACACTTAATGAAGCAATGTCCGCATTGTTCAGAAATTAATCACAAGAAGGAGATCGGACTAAATGTGTCAGACTCACAAGGGTGAATTGAACAGTGACAAAGTTATTCACAATTTAAAGCACAGGCCGAACAGTAACCAAAAAGAAAAAGAAACTAAAAACTCCCCTGATTTCTTTTGTGATGCTTTGAGGAAGTGATTCTTCCTCACACTTAGTGTCCTCGCAGGGGAGAATGTTTCCTCACACTCGCTTGAAGCTAGGGTCCGGCATGGAGTCAGCCCATAAGGTACACTTGCACACATTCAAACAAAACATAAAAGTGTGCTAGAAGCATCGATTAGTGACAGCCAATATTCAGAGTTAAGATTCAAATAAACGAAAATCAAAAGAAAAATTACAACCCAATCGAAATAAAAGTAATGAGTCTAACACCATCAAAAACAAATCCAGAAAGAAGTCCAAGAATGGCTTCTAAACAAAAACAGCAAGCAGCATCCTAATCACTGTGGAGGCGGATAGTACGCCTGCCACTGCTGGAACTGATCGAGCAGAGCCTGATAGTCTTCCTGAGAGCGACGGGCCTGCTGCTGCAGAGTCTCGATCTCCGCCTGATAGCGACGATCTGCCTCCTCGAAACGAGACTCCAGCTGAGCAAACTCATAGCGAGTGACGTACTCGCTCCCAGGGGCTGGCAGTGCTAGATACGCCTCCTCCTCGTCAGGTGAAGCAGCAGGAGCGGGCTCTGATGGTCCCTCACCCGCCTCTCTCTGGCGCTTCTGCGGTCGCGCTGCAGCCTTCTTCCTCCACACCCCATCTCTCTGTTCAAACCACATCTTCTTGAGAGCTCCCACATCAATAGGGGACCGCGCAGCGTGCAGTCCCGCAGACGGAATGGTGACCATCTGCCTCTTAAGGATGTGGCAGAGCATAACTGGGTAGCCTAACTTGTGGCGATCCCTGTGCTCCAGGATATGCTGCATGTGCTCGAGGATGACCCAAGGCAAATATGTAACCTCAACAGCCCCAGCAAACGACGGATTCAGCACCGCCTGAAGAAGTAGAAAGTCTGTTTGGTTGAGGTCGGAGCTCTGACGTGGGACAATGTTTGCAGCCAGTAGTGCGAGCAGAACTCTCTCCTGCGGGCTCTGAAGCGCATCAGCAGGGACGACCTGCTTTGATGGGTCATCCCCCCTGCGTCGTCGAGGCCCCTGAACCATAAGAGGGGTGTAGTGGTGGATAGCTGCGTTCTTGAAATCAACAGGGTTGAGGTGCTCAGGGCGGTCTGGGGCAGGATAAGGAATCTCCATATATTGAGCAATCTCCATCGTGGAGACTGTTACTCTTTCTCCATCTACAAGGGACTTGAGCTGACCATCCTGGTAGATCGCATTGGCATAGAACATCCGCACAATCCTCTCAGAGTACGGCCCTCCCATATCAAATCTTGCCCCAGCCAAATGGGTTTAATATCCCCCTCAAACCCAACTGCTGCTCTAACTCCGGCACCACTCCTCGTTCAGCAATTATATCTACCTCTTTCTCAAACCACACCCGGGCTTCATCATTTCTGAATTCCGGTTCCTGACCCCGACGTCTGGAACTGGAGCTAGCTCCTGCAGCCCGCTTACCCCGACCGGTGATTCGGCTCAGCATCTGCTCAACAAGGGGACCAATGTCAAATAAAGGAAAGCAATGGAATAGTCTAAACATGCACTGAATTTTTCCAAAATCCGACAGAGTGTCCCCTAAAATTCATCAATCCCCACAACAATGGTCAATCAACCTTTCAATGTGCAACGATAATCCTCCACATTTTAGTGACCAGCAGAGACTTAACCGACAAAGATACATCAATTCCAATCGGCTGTAACAGCAGTTCAGTCAAACATAGTCTCAGTCATACAAAATCCACAGATTCAAGATATCATCCTAATAATCAGTCAAACAGGTTCAGCCACTTCTACTAACATTTCAACCTCAACACAGCAGAAAAAGATAGTTACTAATCCAGATTTAGCCATCTTCGCTATTCACCAGTTTAGCCATGCACAACAAAACCACACCTCAAACGTCTTCAATGGAATCACAATAATGCACGTTTTAACAGTTCTAGCCAGCAAGTTACATCACAGTAGAAGATTAATCCCATGTATGCAAGTGAATCGCAGAAATCTTCAAAAATAACATCCTATTCTCGACTTGACATACCTCTGTTTTCAATTCTTGTCACAAATCCATTAAATGAAGTAGAAATGTAGAGAAATTACCTTGTTTGAGTAAAATGAATGCTTAGGAGAGAATAGAACAGCACAAATTTGCACAAATCGAACTCAAAAACCCCCAACTCGGTAGTTAGGGTTCGAACAGGTGTGCTCCAAAATCGGGCAGATTCAAGATGTTTCTGGTGGATTTCGAGTGCTAGAGTGTAGAGATCGAAAGAAGAATTGGTATAAGATGATTTGGTGAGTTTTGAGGGAGATATGGGATTGGAGAAGGGGATGGGGGCGCCGCGGTGTCGAGAGGAAGAAGATGGAGTTTGGGTATGTTTAATATCCGCGCGCCTCCTTAATTCCGAAATTTTCGAGCTGTCCGAACTTCGATGTTCGGACAGAAGTTCGGACGTGCATACCTGAGATAAGCTTCGTATTGTGTCCGAACTTCGATGCTCGGACCGAAGTTCGGACATCCCGTGTTTGCCTTCCGCTAGATTTCCCGTGTTGAGTCCGAACTTCAATGTCCGGACTGAAGTTCGGACATAGCCTCTTGCACAGCCCTCGGACTCTCGAACTGAGTCCGAACTTCAATCTTCTTCGGACTGAAGTTCGGACATACTGGTTTGCGCAGGTCTCTATCTCTCGAACTGAGTCCGAACTTCAATGTTCGGACTGAAGTTCGGACATCCCCAAAAATGCACCTCTTTGTTTCTTTTTGAGCTCAATTCACTGCAGCAAAGACATTATCCTAAAGCAAAACTAAAAACAACATAAAAACACAAGATTAAGGTACCGAAAACACTGGGTTGCCTCCCAGTCAGCTGCTCTTCTTTAATGTCTTTAGCTAGACAATCCTGCTTGATCAATCAGAAGAGGTGTGATGAGCAACTCCACACAGCCTACAGTGAATTCCTTCAGCCTTCTCAGTTCTTTTCGCATTCGCCAAGAGAATTTCTTTTTCACGTTCGAACTCGTCTCTTGAGAATTCATCTTCATGTAGGCTTGGGTTCACTCTCCACAAAGAATATTGCCTGCAAGGGAAAAAGATTATGATCAGTACCAAGATAGCTTTTTAAACGAGCACCATTTACCTTAAATGTTTCTCCAGCCTTATTTTCCAGCTCGTATGCTCCATACGATGTAACTCCTACAACTCTGAAGGGGCCTGCCCAGTGTGATTTTAGCTTCCCAGGGAAGAGACGTAGTCTAGAGTTAAAGAGCAGCACCAGATCCCCCACTTTGAAGTCTCTCTTTTGAATCATCCGGTCGTGGATCTTTTTGGTGCGCTCTTTGTAGATCTTAGAGCTTTCGTACGCCTGGTCCCTCAGTTCCTCCAACTCAGAAAGCTGAAATCGCCTCTTCTCTCCAGCGTCATGTAAATCAAAATTAAGAGCCTTTAAAGCCCAATAGGCTCTGTGCTCTAGCTCAACTGGGAGATGACAAGCCTTCCCGTATACCAGCTTGAAGGGGGACATCCCAATGGGAGTTTTAAATGCGGTTCTATAGGCCCATAGAGCATCATCAAGCTTGACAGACCAATCCTTCCTGGAGGAATTGACTGTCTTCTGAAGAATCCATTTGAGCTCTCGGTTGCTCACTTCTGCTTGCCCATTAGTTTGGGGGTGATAAGGCAAAGCTACCTTATGAGTCACCCCGTACTTAGTCATCAGCGATTAAAAGCTTTGTTGCAGAAATGAGAACCTCCGTCACTGATGATAGCTCTTGGCACACCAATCTGGTAAAGATGTTCTTCTTCAAGAATTTTACCACAGTTTTAGCATCAGCAGAAGGGCAGGGGATTGCTTCGACCCATTTGGAAACATAATCTACAGCAACAAGGATGTAGTGGTTTCCGTGAGAAGAGGAAATGGGCCGGTGAAGTCAATACCCCAGACATCAAATAATTCCACTTCTAGGATTCCCTTCTGCGGCATCTCATGCCTTCTTGAAGTGTTCCCCATCTCTGGCAGTTATCACAGTGAGCACAGAAGCGGTGGACATCTTTGTGTAGAGTGGGCCAGTAAAAACCACACTCTAAACTTTAGCAGCAGTCCTAGTAGGACCGTGGTGACCACCTGCCTCTCGAGAATGGCAGAACTCTATCACACTGTTTACCTCTTCATCAGGGAGACATCTTCTGATTAACCATCAGCACATACTCTGAAGAGATAGGGGTCCTCCCAAACATAATGACGGGTCTCAGACAGAAACTTCTTCCTCTGGTTGTAGCTTAGATCATGGGGAACCAACCCAGAGGCAAGATAGTTAGCCAAGTCAGCGTACCATGGCTCTTTGACTTTCCCAATTACAAAGACCGTTTCGTCGGGAAAGAACTCATTTATGGGGACCCCGTCATCTGGAGTCTCAAGCCTTGATAAATGGTCTGCAACCCCATTCTGCTTCCCTTGTTTATCAACCACTTCCAAGTCAAACTCTTGGAGAAGCAGGATCCATCTCAATAGTCTGGGCTTGGAATCATTCTTTTGAAACAAATACTTCAAGGCGGAGTGGTCGGTGTGGGCAATTTACCTTACTCCCCAGCAGATAAGGTCTGAACTTGTCCAGAGCGAACACCACAGCAAGTAGTTCCTTCTCAGTGGTAGTATAATTCTTTTGAGGCTCCGTCAGAGTTTTACTGGCATATGTGATGACCCTCAAAATCTTATCCTTCCTTTGACAGAGAGCAGCACCTACAGCGAAGTCGCTAGCATCAGTCATTACCTCAAAAGGAAGGGTCCAGTCAGGGGGAACCACAATGGGGGCAGAGATGAGTTTATCCTTGATGGTCTGAAAAGCCTTCAAGCATTCTTCTGAAAAATGAAATTTTACATCCTTCTGCAGGAGATCAGACAAGGGCTTCGCGATTTTTGAAAAGTCCTGGATGAACCTTCGATAGAACCCCGCGTGACCCAGAAAAGATCTGACTCCTCTGACTGAAGTGGGAGGAGGTAACCCCTCAATGACTTCCACTTTTGCCTTGTCCACCTGATGCCGTCTTTGGAGACCCTGTGCCCAAGCACTATACCCTCATGTACCATAAAATGGCACTTCTCCCAATTTAAAACCAGGTGGGTCTCCTCACATCTGCTCAGTATCTGATCCAGCTGATCCAGACACACATCAAAATTCTGGCCATACACTGAGAAGTCGTCCATGAAGACTTCTATGCTTTTCTCAATGAATTCGCTGAAAATGGCCATCATGCACCGCTGGAAGGTGGCTGGTGCGTTGCAGAGACCAAATGGCATCCTCCTATAGGCAAACGTGCCATAAGGGCAGGTGAAGGTGGTCTTCTCTTGATCCTCTGGCGCAATGGGGATCTGGAAGTACCCGCTGTATCCATCAAGGAAACAGTAGTACTCCTGCCCAGCCAGCGCTCCAACATCTGGTCGATGAACGGCAGCGGGAAATGGTCCTTTCTCGTGGCCTCGTTCAACCGCCTGTAGTCTATGCATCCTCCAGCCAGTGGTCTGTCTTTGAGGCACCAGCTCTCCCTTATCATTGGGTACCGCCACAATTCCTCCTTCTTGGGAACGACTTGCACAGGAGAAACCCAGCGGCTGTCAGAGATGGGGTAGATGATGCCCGCATCCAGAGCTTTAAAACTCAGCCTTCACTACTTCCTTCAGGTTGGGATTCAATCTCCTTTGGGGTTGCCTCACTGGTTTGATACTGTCTTCCATGTAGATCCGATGAGTGCAGAACCCTGGACTGATCCCTTTTATGTCTGCCACTGACCACCCCAACGCTCCCTTGTGCCTTCTCAATACCTCCAGAAGTCTGCTTTCCTGCGAAACAGACAAAGAAGAAGAAATAATAACCGGCAGGGCGCTACCCTCTGCCAAGAAAGCATATTTAAGATTTGAAGGGAGAGTTTTTAATTCAAGAGTAGGGGGTTTCTCTACTGAAGGAATGAGCCTCTGAGTAGGCCTGTCCAGTGGCTCCACAGGAGGAGCATGAGGGCGAAAATAGGTTCGTCCCTGGTTAAGCTGCTGGACAACAGTAGCTACCTCAGTCGCTCTCCTTATCATCCTCAATCGAATGGCATAACACCTGTTCTAACAGATCAGAATTCTCAAACAGGAAGGAAGAGTCATCAGTACTTTCAGCGACAAATGCATCAAAATCATCAGTATAGTCGACATCAATAGAAAGTACAGCATGAGAAGAAGCATTCGTTCTCATCATTTTGGTGATATCAAAACTAAGCTCCTCATTATTAAATTTCAGGGTGATTTTTCCTTTGTCAACATCAATGACAGTTTTAGCAGTTCGCAGGAATGGTCTACCCAAAATTAATGGTACTTCAACATCCTCATCCATATCCAAAATAACAAAATCATCAGCAGGGAAGAAGAAGTTACCAACACCTACCACAACGTTCTCAACCATACCACGAGGTTTGATTGAGGAACGATCAGCCAATTGCAAATTAAAATTAATAGGGATAAGCTCACCAGCATGAAGCTTCCTAAACATCGAATATGGCATCAAATTTATGCTTGCTCCAAGGTCGCAGAGTCCGTACCCACAGTCCATGTCTCCAATGGTGCAAGGGATGATGGGCTGGCCTGGGTCTCCACACTTCGGAGGGAGCTTCTGCTGGATAGCTGCAGAGCACGTCTCTGTCAGCTGAACAATCTCCTTTTCCTTGAACCTTCGCTTGTTAGAAATTAAATCCTTCACAAAGCGAGCATAGTTAGGCATCTGCTTGATAGCATCAATTAAAGGAATGTTAATAGTAAGCTTTGAAAATACACTCAGAAATTTCCCAAATTGATCATCAAGTTCTTTTTCTTTTAATCTATTAGGGAAAGGAAGGTCCTTAGGAACCGCCTTACCCTTGGAGTTTTTAGCATTCAAAATAGAAGGGGAAGAAATAGGAGCCTGGGTCTCCTCAACAACTACCTCAGGAGGGGCTGAGGGCCCTGATGGTGCACCAGTGCTAGAAGAAGGGCGACCGGTCTCCTCATCAGCTTGATCCTCAGCCACTTGTTTTCTATTGATTAATTGCTTCCCACTTCGTAAAGTAACTGCTGCCACCTCTTCTGTATCTGAGCAATCTCTCTACTACCACGGTTTCTGAGACCGTCACTGCCTTCAACTGAGCTTTAGGATTGGGGTCTGTTTGGGAAGGCAGTGAGCCAGACGGTCTCTGCTGTAGGAGGAACTGAGTCAACTGACTCATCGTTCCTTGCATCTCAACCATGGCGTTCTCAAGCTTCTGCTGGCCAGCTGCCAGGTTCTGATTTATCACTGTTTGTTGCTCTTGAGACCATCAGTTTATCCATCATCTCCTTTAAATTAGCATTATTCGAGCTCAGTGACGATGGCTGAGCTGGAGACTGTTGTGGCCTAAACTGATTGAATGGGGGCCTAACAAAACCGGGTGGTGCTCCCTGACTTGCCCTCTGAGGCTGCATCTGCTGTGAGTTGAGGGCATTATTTGGATTACCGTACCTCAGGTTTGGATGCTGGTTCTGCATCCAAGGCTGCCTGTTGTACTGGCCAATTACATTTGCCTCCTCAGTCTGCCTCATCTCAGCAACCATCGGGCAGTCTTCGTAGTCATGGCTGTCTCCACACTGAGAACAGCATACTTCATTTGGACCAGTAGACACCTGCTTGACGGCTTGCACAGATGTCTGTCCCATAGTGAGCCTCTCGAGCATCTTCGCCATATTGCCCACTGTGGTACTCAGATGGGCCTGCTCAGCAGCAATCTGCTCCATCATAGGATCTGGAGCCCGAGAGAGGTCTGCCCAACTGTGAAGACCCCACCACCACTGTTGCTCCACTGGCGGAGCTCCTCGCAGTAGGACTCCATGGCTGACATAAATTCCTCTCCACTCTTAGCCAGCAAATTACCACCCAATGCAGCTCTGACCTCGGCTCTGTGCTCATCTCTCAGCCCTTGGAAGAACCCCTGGGCCAAAGATGTCATGTTCTGACCGTGATGCGGGCACTGGCGGAGCAGCTCCTTGAACCTATCCCAAGCTTCACAGATCGTCTCGTTGCCGGACTGTCTGAAAGCGGTCAGATCAGCTATCATCTGCCTGGTCCTGGAGATGGGGATATACTTCTCATAGAACCTCTCTGTCAGCAGCTCCCAGGTAGTGATGATACCTGGTGGTAGACGGTGGAACCACTTCGAGGCTTCCCCTGATAGACTGTGCTGAAATAAGCACAGCCGAGCATACTCCTCAAGCCCTAGACATCCCCAGCGAATCCAAAGGACTAAGAACCGATGGACATGGTCGAGTGATCAGCGGGTCTGCGCCTGAGAAGGTCCCTGCTGGATGATTCCTCACAGCATTTGTTTGATGGCTCGGTTTCAGCTTTTGCCATTCTGCTGTTAATTCCACTGTGAGGTTAGGTAGAGTCACAGGTCCTCTTCTAGGAGCAGCTGGAGGGCGATTTATTCTTCCCAGAGTGGACTGCTCAGCATTGGCATTGGGATTGGTTGGTCCGTTAGCAGCCATGGTGAAGGGAAGTGCTCTTCTCACCCTTCGAGCGGTACGGTTGATCTCTGGGTCTAGATTGAATGTTGGTGGACCTCGAGATCGAGTACCGTGCATTCACCAACACCTGCACAGTTAAACAAAACAAATCAAATAAAACAAAAACAATTGACAACCAAGGCAAAGGACTTGACAAAGTCATGTCCCCGGCAACGGCGCCATTTTGCAAACAGGTAAATTGATCTACTAAAACTAACAAATTAATCTAGAAAATAATAAATCAATAAGTCTGTCGGGTTGCAAAAATCCCGGTCACTATAGTATAGAAAGTTAAGCAACCAAGTATCGAACCGTGGGACTTGAATAAATAAGCCTAAGTCCTATCCTAAATCCTAAGAAAACTGGAAATTCAGGGGGTTGTGAATTGTTTTTGTGTTTGAATTAAATAAATGCAAATCAAAGTTAAATTAAGCAATCGGTAAAAATGAATGATGAAGTTGATAATATGAGTGGAACTCCGGGCTCGGGTTGTTCTTTTCTGATTGAATCTAGTAGCTTCTACAATTTAATTATGAGAAACGGAAAGGCCAATTCTTTCTATCTCTTACAATGCTAAATCCTAGTTCATTGAAGAGCTCACCTATCAGAACGTGTCAACTCTAATCTAGCAGTTGGCAAAACACATATAGGTGGAATAAGCACAAAGAATTGTTAGCGTTTGTAGGAAAGATTATCTATCCGACTAATCCTTCCCCAAATTCCCAGGTTAATTCGAACTCCCTATTAATCACCTTGTCTGATCTTAATAGGTTTCGCAAAACAACTCTATAACTCGCGAAATTAATAGAGAAGAAAATTGATAATCATTAACCTGAAAACAATCCGTCACAATCTCATAATCAAACTGCAGAATCTTTAACTACATTGAATCTATCTTGAACAAACCCTACCCCAGAGTTAAATCCCTACTTAGCCAGACATTGCCAAGAAACAGATAATACAGTTAACAACATAGAAATCATCTAAGAAGAAGAAGAAAAACCCTTTTGTTGAAAACTATCCAGTGTCGATGGCTGCAGGTGTAAGGTTGAAGATGATGGCCACACTCCCTCTGTCGATGCTCCTCTAGAATGGTGGTGATATGCTTGGTGAATGCGAATGGAGGTGAACTGATGCAATTGGCGTGGATGAATGGAGAGAACCTCGTTTATCAGTGAGAGAGCGTGTGTGGTAATGATCGATGATGATTGAATGCCTTCTCCCTCTGATTAGGTCATTTAAATAGACCTTTCTCCCTCTTTTTCCCTTCAAAACGCCGAGTTTGTGCTGTAATTTCGTGCCGTCCGAACATTGGTTCGAACTTCAAAGTTCGGACACAATGCTTTGAGCGCTTCAATTCAGAAAGTTTCGACCTGTGTCCGAACTTTGATGTTCGGACACAAGTTCGGACATGCTCCGTACTTCAGGCCTCCGGCTTTTCTCGACTATGTCCGAACTTCGATGTTCGGACCGAAGTTCGGACATCCCATCAGGCGCAGCATACAAACTCTCGACTTGTGTCCGAGCTTGGAAGTTCGGACACAAGCTCGGACACACCTTAAAAATCCTCTAACTTCTTCATTTTGACTCCGATTCGACCCCCGTTTGTTGCATTACCTCCCTTGTGAGTTAATATAGTGTTTCCTTGGCTTTTCTCTGCATTTAACGTAGAAAAAGTGTATCAAGCCTTAACAAACAACAAACCACAGAAAAACGTAAGATAAGTGTGGAATATTATCAATTCGCGTATACAAATTAGACATTAAAGACCATTAGAACCATTCATATTTCACACTCATCAGGATGAAAAGAGGTCAAAAACTGTCAATTTACCCACCTACAGACTTGGTCCGGGTTTGTAAACAAGTACACAAACCCGGACCACCCTTAAAACACGGCAGCAACTTGATTCAACAAGTGGTCCGGGTTTACATCTAAGTACACAAACCCGGACCAGTGTATTTTCTTGGCAGAATGTGAATTCCGGGATTGGTCCGGGTTTGCAACCCCGGACACAAACCCGGACCAGTTCAAAAAGGCCCCAGAATGTGTTTTAAAGTGTGTTAATGATGGGGAAGTGAATGGTAATGGTTTTAGATGATGTTTAGGCCTTGTTTGGTGAGGTTTAAAGGCCATTGGGAGTATTAACAAGTATGAGAGTGAATGTGTAAGTTGTGAACTTAAGGTCACATAAATAAGTTATAGATAACGGGACAACGGGGTTAACTATGGGCGTTAGATGTAAACAATCATATTACCCCAATGTTAATGAAAGTAATTATAATGTACCAGTTTTTCAAGGATTATTCAAGGAACATAAGAGGACACAATAGAGTGGACCTTGGTGACAGGTATGGTTTTCTTGCAACCTGTGTTCTACTGGATTACACCGGCTTGTATGCCAATTTGTTTTTCTGTGTGTTTGCCACCTTGTAAGAATAAACATGAAATGAGTTTACAGTAATTCATTATGTGGCGTATCTAGTTTCCGATACCGTTTAACCTCAAATATGTGTTAAACCTTAGCTAACCAAATCTAGGATCACATAAGAGTTCGGTATTCGGATTTAACGACCCAAACCATGGGAACGTTCTAACCACGGCTATGCGTGAATTAGTTGTGTGTTGTTTGCGCGTGTATGTACGTTACCTCCCTTGTGTGTTTAACCCAGTTGTAATACCTTATGGTGTGTGGATGTGATAGGTTCCATAATGGAGCTCTAACTATTTATTTATAAATATATATGTACTAATGGGGGGTGAGGAATCCGGAGTGTTCCGGTCGCGCGTGTTGTTTGGGAGTTGATGTATACAGTTTCTTTAACTCCCTCTCTGTTATGGTTGATTTCCTTCTTGGTCTTCAATCTCCCACTAGCTTATTCCAAAGCTTACCTATTCTGACTGATGATCGGTCTAGGGGGAAATATGTGTGGTGTGTTCGGATCACTATATCTGATCCATCTTTGAGTTAAGTTACTCGTCCGACTAACATGACGGTAATGAGTGATGTAACAAGCTTATCATGAGGGTGTTATCATTCTCTAGGCTTACCAAGTTAACTAACTGTGTTGGGTCGTTTCCTAAAGTGAAATGTTCCCGTTGTGTATGTGTTGTTGATGCTATGCAATATTTCTTGCTATTGCCATGTATGTTAAAGTGTGATGTGAATTGTTATGTGGAGAATGTGGATCATGGATATGAATCCAAGGTTATTATAAGAGGAATTTAGGTACAACCCGACTAGTGGGTAAGTGTCGCCTATCAAGGAAATAGCTCCATTAGAGGAGAAACCTTCTAGAGTTAAAGAACACAATAAGTGATCTAACGAGTATTGATGTGTTGACTGTTTGGTTGAGCCCCATTGTTGTAGGTATGTAATGTGTTATGTGTTTATAGTTTACATGCATGATTTAAATATAATCAACCGCATGCTTAGACGACAATTAGTTGTGCGTGGCCCGGTAGCATGCGGGCTGCTCGATTACCATACCAGTAAAGGTGCTGAGCCCCTTGGGGGCCACCCTTTCTTCCTTTTCTATTTCAGGTACAAGAAGCTGGAAGCCGTTCGAGAGTAGGACGGGTAGTTGTTTGTACATGAAATACCCCGTAATTAAAAACAGTGATTAATTAGGCTAAGTATATTTTTAAAGGCTTAATTACACTTAAATAAATACGAGGGAACAAATCCCAAAGAAAACGGACCTTTAAAATGGGTTAAAAGCATAAATGAACCTTAAAGCGCGTTTTTTCGAGGAAACCGGGAAAACGTGACTTTAAGCGGGTCAAATAGACTCGTAATAATTTTGGTCAACTAAATAGTCACTAATAAATATTAGTGAAGCTTTAGAACCAATAAAATTAATTAAATGAGAAAATTCCGGAAACGGGTACCGGTTAGTGGAAACTATAACAACCGGTAAGTTGTGGGGTGAGAATGCAAATAAACAAAGTTAGTGTGTCCACTTTGCAAATAAAAGTTAAAAGCTGTGTGTGTGTGGGTGTGGGATCCGATTTCCCCCCCTCCCCACTCACTTAATGTGTCTTATTTGCTAAAAGACAAACCTATTAACTAAAGCAAAAGAAAAAAAAAAGTCTCTCTCCTCACTTTTCCCTCTTCCTCTCACGTGGCCCTCCTCTCTATTCTCTCTTTTCTCCCTCCTTCTTCTACCTTGCGATTTTCATGGAGAAAGAAGAGAGCCCACAAAACTCTTCACTTCTCTCCTCTCTTTGAGTTCTCAAACCTTCTCCAAACCCAACAAAAATTATACCATTGGAATCCCCTTGCAAAGGAGAACATATTCATCCTTTCAAAAATCCAAAAGCTCCATTTTCGATTTCATGGGTATTCACCATTTGGAGTTTTGAAGCCACCATTAGAAGCACCTTCACCTCCTTATCATTTTGAGGTAAAAAGAAGTTCGAAAATCCATTGTTTCTAGCTCTCATTAACATTATAAGAATTTCCATGTTTTTGAACTCTTGGCTCTTTGTTGCTTCAGCCGATTTTGGCTCCTTCTTGGGCTAGAAATATTGTTCTCTTGCTAGTCAAGAACTCCATCTACTCATTGGAAGGTAACACTCTTTTCTAAACCCTAAAACTTAAATTCTAGGGTTAGTATAAAATTTATGCTAAAGGGTATTGTGCATGTATTGTGTGCTGTAGCACTTGTGTGCGTGTGAGTCTCGTTGGGACCGAGAACAAAGGAGAAGAAAGGAAGAGGAAGGAAAAGAAAGAAAGAAAAAAAAACTAACAAGTCAAGGTAATGCTCTTACCTTGGGTTAGTTTGTGTATTGCATTGTAACAGTTTTGAGTAAGTAAAATGCGTAATGTAATTGAGTAATGAGTAGTAGTAATGTAGTAGTGTATTGGAGAAGAGAATGTAACAGTTTTGAAGTGGTAAATGATGTTAAAACTTGGGAAAACATTGGGTAGTGGATGTGTATGTGTGCAGGAATTTTAATGTGTGTAGTGGTGTTGAATGGTGAGTATAATGTATTGTGTAACAGGTTATGAGAATGAGTACATGTGAGCTGAACTTAAGTGTGAGAATGTTAAAAATATAGGGGAGACTATGTCAAATTGTGTGAGAAATGAGAGGACTTAAGTTGTGTAAGGAAAGGAAGTATTTGGAGAGTTAAAAGGAGTGTTTTAGTAATTTGTAACAGATGTGGAAATGAGTTTGTAAATGGGATTAAACTAGAGTGTAAGGTAATGCATTTCGGATGCTAGGAATAGCATTAGTTGAGGGAATATTGGAGTATAGGAGTTAAGGTGAAAATCTGTGTAGCATAATAAGGAAACAAAAATCTGTAGCATAAGTGAAGAAGAAACTAGCATGAGTGTTGAAATGAAATGAAGAAAATGTGTAAGTGAGTGTAAGTATTGTGTAGTAAGTGGGGGATGAACCAAGGTGATTTAGAGTGTTTAATTAGTGCTAAATCATGTGGGGAAGTATTGGTAAAGATTGGGGAAGCAATGGGTGAAGAATACAAGTGAAAACAGAATTTAAAACTGAATTACTGGGCCGGACCGACTTGCGACCGGACTTGCAAGTTCGGTCGAGCCCAGATTTACAAAGACGGGAGCTACTGGAATCGACCGGACTTGCGACCGGACTTGCAAGTTCGGTCGGACCAGAGAAATTCTCCCGTCTGTAACCTACTGGAATGACCGAACTTGCGACCGGACTTGCAAGTTCGGTCGGCCAGAAAAATTCCGTCATGCAAGCTCTGGAATCGACCGACTTGCGACCGGACTTGCAAGTTCGGTCGGCCAGAAAAATTCCGTAATGCAAGCTACTGGAATCGACCGGACTTGCGACCGGACATGCAAGTTCGGTCGGTCCAGAAAAATTTCCCGATGAAACCTTCTGGAATGGACCGAACTTGGACCGGACTTGCAAGTTCGGTCGGCCAGAATTTGGTAATCTGAGCTACTGGAATGGACCGGACTTGCAAGGTCGGTCGCAAGTCCGGTCGACAAAAAAAATGTTTTAATTATATGATTATAGTAATCATATATACATATATATATATATGCCTATATACCTATATGCATATATATGTAGTAATACACCATTAATGAAGTAATAATGGTAAGAAAGTAAGTAAGTTTGTAAGAAAGCAAGTTTATGAGGTAGTAAAGAAAAGAATGGTTTTATAACCAAGTATGAATGTAAAGAAGTAGTAAGTATACATTGAAAGTATCAATGAGGAGTAAGTTAGATCAATAATAGATCATTGATCATACTACTTCATGTATGTATAGGAATCAATAGTTGATCTCCAAAGGAACCGGTAGTACGTATTCGACGGTGAACGGTATGATTTCTCATGCCCTGTATCCTAACTTGGTTACCCCGATTTGTGTGCTTATGTGATCACCAACAAGATAAATGCACGAATCGGATTATATTGCACTTAATTGTGTTTGAACTATATTGTTCTTGTTTATGCTCTTGAACATTTAGTTTGTATAATTCATGAAATGAATGAATGGAAATGAAGTGTATGTGTAAGTATGAGTACTTGTGTATGTATGTATGTATGGAAGTAAGTATGGACTTCTACTAATTCCTAACAACCTAACTCCTAACCTGAGTAATGAGTAAAATGGAATGAGTAGAAGCCCGATATAGTTTCGGCCACGCGTGAGGATAAGGAGACACAAGAGGTTGGATCCGAATCCTGGCTATAATCTTTTCCTTGGACCAAATCCCTTGAATGGGTAGCATCCTGGATTAGTGGGCCATAAAGCCCGGTGGTGGGATGTAGTAATCCCTGCCCGGAGGTCATACCGACTTAACTGGAAGTAAAGTATGTAAGAAGTATTGTATTGTATTGGTCTTGACTATTGTAAGTCATTGACCCGGAGTAAAAGTATTGAACACCCGATTAACCCGGGTGTGTAACAAGGCTAACAAGACCTTTGTATGTATTGGAGAATTGTATCTCCGTGATGCGGTGAGTATGGTAAGTATGAATGATGACTTGTATTGTATTCCTTGTATGTATTGTATGTATGTATGCTTGGTAAAATGAATGTATGTATTGTATTGTGTATAAGCATGTATGTATGTATGAATGAAACGAACCGCATGTACTCGACCAAATAGTTGGCGTACCCTCGCTAGTACGCGGGGTATGCGGTTATCATATGCAGCGTAAGCTGACCCCCTAGGGGGAATGTTTTTACTCCACAGGTACCCGCGAGGCGTGAAGGTAAAGTAAGGTCAAGATGTGATTCTTTTGGAGTAGTAGTAGGATTGAAACGGTGTACGAGTTGTACACGGCTAAGGCCTTTTGTGTAGCCGGTGTACCATGTGGTACACCTTTTTGGATATTGAACTTGATTGGATAGTAAGGAGAGGATGTATAAACTCTTCATTTTTGGGAAGTAGTCATGGAATGTAATTCATATATTCAGTATACTCGGTAATCAAATGTAAGTAAGTATTTGGATTGTAAAGTAAGTAGTATGTATGTATCATTCTAATCGTCAGACCGATACGGTAAGTAGTAGTAGCCTTGTTAACCTTGGATGGTTAACGGCATTGTATCACCCGCCGGGAGTAGGTAAGTATTCCGCTGCGAGTAAGGTAATTACGGGAATGATTAGAGGATAATGGAAGGATTAGCGGTTGGGGTGTTACAAAAAGTGGTATCAGAGCGAAGTATCGCTCTGATGATTAGAATCTTAAGAGTAGTGATTACCGAGTTAGGATTTCAACCGTCTTAAGACGGATATTTAGAAACCTAACTAGGAACTACCGTTAGCAATAACGGATACCACTAACGTCTGCAAAGACGATACCATTGTTTGAATGAAGACCATGAGGTCATAGTATCACGACATCTAATGTAATCCACACTTGTTCAGATGTCAGGACGTGGTCCAGGTCGTCCCAGAGGAGGGGGCAACGAAGGACCAAGCGCGCAGACGACGATAGCCGAAATCGTCGCCGCCACGGTAGCACAGATGCTACCGGATGTAATCACGGCTGTACAACAAACACAGCAAAACCAGCAGCAGCAGCAGCAGCCCGACCCACCTCATCCCCGAGAAACGAATTGGGTAAAAGCTGTCGCCGACCTTCGACCTCCATGCTTTAGAGGCGAGAGCGACCCCGCCAAGCTCGAGGCCTACCTCTCCGAGATGGAGACGGCCTTCGAGACACTTGAGACTCCCGCTGGAGTTCGAGTGAGGATAGCTGCGTACTACCTCAAAGACGCGGCTATGGACTGGTGGAAGCTCGTTAAGGCCGAGCACATAGCTGATCCCGCATTCGGATGGGAAGCATTCACCTCTCTCCTGATCTAAGTACTACCCGAGCATGTCAAGACCAAGAAAAGGCTTGAGCTCGACGCACTAAAAATGACCGAGAAGATGACGGTTGATGAATATTACCGCACCTTCACCTCTCTTCTCCGACTTCTACCCGACCTTGGGTATACCGGCCAAGTCTTGGTCGACCGCTTCTACGGCGGATTGAGCCATCGACTCCGGTATGGCATGGGCTTCACACGGTTTACCTCCCTTCAGGTAAACAAGTTGAACCCTTAAAAAGCCATGAGTAATGTGAATTAGTATTCCCGTATGTAAATGTAACCTAATGCCTAAGTAATTCAGGAGTGTTACCACGCTGCATCTCGAGTTGAGATCACCTGCCAGCTAAGAGATGAGGAGCAAGCGCTGAAGCGCAAGGTGAGCGGCAAAGGTAACCCCTCCGATGATCAAAACCAATCCAAACCTTGGAAGAAAAGGAAGGGAAGCATTCCCATCAAAGAAACATCCGGAGACGGCGGTGCCCATGCTGAGAAGGGCAAGGCAACTGAGCCATTACAGATTGCCTACACCGCACCAGTGGCAGCGAAGCCACTGAGGTCTCAGCCCTACAGGGGTAAGAAACCGAAACCGAATTAGTACACTTGTGAATTTGTATGTATATAGAGTATTGTAAGTATACCGAACCTTGCTAACTTGGAAGCTATAGGTTCGGATTTGGCCAAGGAAAGAACCAATCTGATGGCCGCAGCTACATCTGCCGTAACTGCAACAAGGATCATCCCGGCACAGATTGCCAAGGAAGGGAGATCCGCTGCTTCACTTGTCAGAAACCGGGCCACCGTGCCAATGCATGCCCGGAGAACTCTAAGCCCAAGGGCAACTACCAGGGCTACAAGCAGCGTGAGGGCAAGGAGGTTGCATCTGGCGATGCTCATGCCCAGCATACCTCACAGGGACAGGGATCCCGAGGTCCGCAGAAGGGCGCACCGCAGAGGCAGCCGGCCTTACACATCATAGACCGTGATGGGACCGGGACTAAGTCCGGCCCAGGTAACCACTGTAACCTTTAATCCTTGAAAAGCATGACTAAGTATTAAAGTAATTGTATGAATGAAAGCATGAATGCGTAGGTACTTGAAGTATGAAATTGAGCATGAGTAAGTAACATGGAAGTATGTATTGAGCATGAAATGAATTAGTAAGCCTAGAACTCATTCTAGATGAATTTACCACCTTAGGGAAATTCCATATCTGTTACCCAATACCTTCAAACTCACCTCATGAAGAGACCGACATCGCCAATCACCACTTCGACAACGAACAGTGTCAGGTCATCCGCCCAGGTATGATCTTATTAAAAGGATACCTGACACCCGAAGCACAAATTTCAATCATCCGACGATGCAACGAGTTAGGAACGGGTCCAGGAGGATTTTATACACCCGAATTCCCCGGTGGAGCTACAATGAAGCTGAAAATGATGTGCTTGGGAAAGGACTGGAACCCTTATACCAAGACATACCAAACAACGCGAGCAGGAGACGGAGCAACACCTCCAGCAATACCCCCAGAATTCCAAACGCTTGTCACACAAGCTGTAGAAATTGCACAACAGTGAAGATGAACCAATCCCTGCACTTGAAGCAGATCTATGTATCGTCAACTTCTATGAGAAAGAAGGACGACTTGGCTTACACCAAGACAAGGACGAGACAGCGGAATCTCTTGAACTAGGAGTGCCCGTAGTGTCTTGGTCCATTGGTGATGACGCCGTATTTTTGTATAGCGAGCGGAAGCGTGTGGACCTCGCAGAAAAATTGGTATTGAGATCAGGAGATGTTCTAATCATGGGTGGAAAATCAAGGTTGCTGTATCATGGGATCCAGAAGATCAAGTTGAATACGACACCACCGGCAATAATCAATGCCACACACATGATACCAGGACGCCTGAACCTTACCTTTAGAAAGTATTAATCTTGTAGTAGCATGTAATCCAGTAGTAACGTGTATTAGAGACAGTATGTATGATGGTTGGTTATTCAATAAAAGCAGTGTTGGTTATTAAATTCCACTTGCGTTCCACCATCTTTACTTATAATCTCATGAATCAATAGGTTGTGGACTCGGTACCGAAGGTAACCTGAGCATCCTCACCGAAGAACAAGCCGGCAAGAGCGGCACCATTCTAACGGGAACCTTCCCAGTAAACGGCATTGAAGCCTCAGTATTATTCGACTCCGGCGCCTCTCACACCTTCATATCGCCATCTCTTGCGAAGAAGTTGGGCTAGATGCGGATGAGCTACCGAACTTCTTGGTTACTCTCCCATCGAAGGAGCGGGTACAGTGTACCAAGTATTACCAATCAGCCACCATTCAAATCAAAGGTGAAGCGTTTCCCATTTCCTTCATTGAATTCAACGGATTGGGATTCGACTTAATAATTGGAATGAACTGGTTGGAGCGGCACAAGGGGAGAATCCTATGCGCCGAGCACCGATTGCTGCTCAAGAGTCCATCTGGGGTCACTGTTTCATACCGCCAGAGACCGAGAGAGCCTTCAACTACAGTCATCTCCGCCATGGCAATGTATCGGGAGCTCAGAAAAGGACATGAAGTGTACTTATGTCACGTGCAAGACCTGGAGAGAGATCCAGAGTTCAGCGATGAGGTAGTAGTAGTCTCAGAATTCCCCGATGTATTTCCGAAAGAGCTACCTGGTATGCCACCACAGAGGGCGGTAGAATTTGAAATCGACCTTGTACCGGATACTGGTCCCATTGCTAGGGCACCATACCGTATGGCACCGGCAGAAATGGCAGAACTCAAAGAACAACTACATGACTTACTCGACAAAGGGTTTATACGCCCGAGCGTATCACCCTGGGGAGCACCGGTCCTCTTCGTGAAGAAGAAGGACGGTAGTCTCCGCCTCTGCATCGACTACCGCGAATTGAATGCGGTCACTGTAAAGAACAAGTATCCATTGCCACGCATCGACGACCTGTTCGATCAGTTGAAGGGAGCATCCGTCTTTTCTAAGATTGATCTCCGATCCGGTTACCACCAAATTGCTATCAAAGAGCAAGACATTCAGAAAACAGCATTCCGAACAAGATATGGCCACTACGAATTCACGGTGATGCCATTCGGTTTGTCTAATGCACCAGCCAAATTCATGGACCTAATGAATCGGTTATTCAGTGATCAGCTGGACACTTCGGTAGTAGTATTTATTGACGACATTCTTGTGTATTCGAAGTCACCAGAAGAACATGAAAACCATTTGAGAAGAGTACTTGAGACACTGCGCGAGAACCAGCTGTATGCGAAGTTCTCCAAATGCGAGTTTTGGCTAGATCAGGTATCATTCCTCGGTCATGTCATCTCGAGCGCGGGCATTTCAGTAGATCCATCCAAAATCGAAGCAGTGCGATCATGGCCTAGACCTAAGACGGTTACCGACATCCGGAGCTTTCTTGGTTTAGCCGGTTATTACCGGAGGTTTGTAAAGGACTTCTCAAAAGTCGCTAAGCCCATGACGTCATTGATGAAAAAAGATGCACCCTTTGTATGGACAAAGGAGTGCGAAGTATCCTTCCAGAAATTAAAAGACTCATTGACCTCAGCGCCAATTCTCACACTTCCAGAGGGCACAGAGGGATTTGAGGTGTATTGTGATGCATCGGGCAAGGGCATGGGATGCGTACTCATGCAGCATGGCAAGGTAGTAGCCTATGCTTCTCGCCAGCTGAAAAAGCATGAGGAGAATTACCCGACACATGATCTAGAGTTAGGAGCCATTGTCTTCGCCTTGAAGATATGGCGACACTATCTCTATGGGGTAAGCATCACCATCTACTCCGACCACAAAAGTTTACAGTACGTATTCACCCAGAAAGAATTGAACCTAAGGCAGAGGAGGTGGATGGAGTTCCTCTCGGATTACGACATCAACCTCCAGTATAAAGAAGGGAAGGCAAACGTAGTAGCCGACGCCCTGAGTCGTCGAGCACACTCGCTCCATTCGCTACTCGCTTCTTCTAGCTTGGTTGACGAGGTGCGAGACGCTCAGTTGAGCGACCCTTACTTCACAGAGATCAGACAGAAAATCACAGATGGTACCTTCGAGCGCCGAAAGTACGACTTCAAACTGCATGAAGATGGTCTGATCCGTTTGAATGGCAGATTATGCGTCCCCCGAAGCAATGCTGAGCTAAGGGATCGCATTCTGCGAGAGTCACATTGTTCGACATTTCATGTCCATCCGGGAGCCTCTAAAATGTACAAAGACATGAAGAGGTACTTCTGGTGGTCAGGGATGAAGTCAGACGTGACTGAGTATGTTCTGAGGTGTCTCACATGCCAGAAGGTGAAGTTCGAGCACCGAAGACCGGGAGGAATGGTGCAATCCATGCCCATTCCGGAGTGGAAATTCCACGACATCTCCATGGATTTTGTTGTTGGACTCCCACCTGCTAGGGAGGACTCAACATGATCTGGGTAGTAGTCGATCGCCTCACCAAGGTTGCCCGATTCATACCGATGAAGGACACCTGGAAGGTGGCGAAGCTCACAGAGCTATTCGACAAGGAGATCATCCGACACCACGGAGTCCCAAAAACCATTGTATCTGACCGCGACACCAGATTTCTTTCGAGATACTGGAGAGCGACACGGGAAGCGCTTGGTACTGAGTTGAAGCTTAGCACCGCCTTCCATCCACAGACCGACGGTCAGACAGAAAGGACCATCCAAACACTAGAGGATATGCTAAGGGCATGTGCCTTAGACTTCCAGGGGAGCTGGATTGAGAAGCTCACCAATGATTCAGGAGAGCTACTGCATGAACCCACTATCTACCGTAGGCTTGTAGGAAAACTAAATTCCTTACTAACACTCATCCTGGCATAAGTTTTGCAGTCCAACACTTGAGCTAGTTTCTGTAAACACCAACAGATCTTCACTACCAAGCAATAATACACACACTATCCTGCATCAAAGGTACCTTGGGTTATGAGCTGCATTTTAATACTAATACTAACTTCAAGTTGATGGCATTCTGTGATGCAAATTGGGCCTCCTGCCCCATAATTAGAAGGTCAATATGCGGCTATTACATTCTACTTGGTGGTTCGCCCCTCAGCTGGAAATCAAAGAAGCAAGTCTCCGTTGCCCTCTCCTCTACTGAAGCCGAGTACCGGTCAATGTGACAAGTGACTGCAGAACTCAGTTGGTTGACACGCCTCACGCATGAGCTTGACCTTCAAGATATACAACCTGTCCCTCTCAAGTGTGATAACATGGCAGCTATCTATATAGCTAAAAATCATGTTTCGCATGAGAGGACAAAGCATATAGGGCTGGACTGCCATTATGTTCGTGAAAGCTTGCAAGATGGCCTGATTGATGTGAAGTACATTCCAGGATCTCAACAGCTAGTTGACATTCTAACAAAGCCTCTGAGTGGAAAGAAGTACAACAACGTTCTACCGAAGTTGGGTTTACAACAGATTTATCACAAGACACAGATTCCTAAATCTAAGCCTTGAGGGGGTGTGTTAGACTACATATACTTATATATCTCCGTTGCTGTATACACACATGTATTGTATCCTATACCCGTATGAGCGCATAGCCATATACACATATATCTGTATATATATATAGACTACCTAGATATAACCCATAACACACATACTACTGTAATGACACATTCGGTCTGTAATAGCTAAGTTCTCAATTTTTTGGTTTCTTCTTCCCCATCTTACGTTGACAGAGAGCAGTGCAGGCATATATCTATATTCTCAATATTTGAAAAATGCTAGGCCTTAGATAGATATACTTACTTACGACTAGATTTCATTTTTTTATAATTGACTGAAAATCCAATCAAAAGGCAATACTGAGGTTCAAAAATGAACCTTTCTCACTAAAAGAGTTTAGTTCCAAAGAACTATAAACAAAATTTAGAGCAAACAAAATGAAAAGACAACAAAAACAAAGACCACCTCTTCATCCTAAGAGACCGGGTTGAAAACTTGACAACCTAGTAGATCCTAGCAACGACCTCTCCTAAACTAGCTCGTGGTCAAAACTAGGGGTGACTATTGGAAAGTTTACCGGGAGACATGGAACAGGGCCCCTAATTTTAGGGGGCCCCCATATTTCTGGGACCTATTTTTTAAAAAAGTAGAGTTAATTATCTTGTAGTTTATATAATTAAATGGATATGAATGATTCTAGCCTATTCAATAGGATAGATAAACAACAATTGATTGAATTTAACAGTATTAAGTGTTTTAGAAGACAAACTAATAAATAAAATTAACAGTGAATCTATTTGTACTATCTTTTTTTGAAAAAAATACAGATATATTGATCTTTTTCCTTATTCAATAGGACAACCTGTTCAACTATTTTCTTCTATTTTATTACGTGACACCTCTTCAACTATTTTCTTCTATTTTATTAAGTACTAACACTTATTTCTTCAAAAACATTGTTGTAAAGAATGCTAGCAGAATGCTTATTTTAAGTGATTATTCAATAATGAGTAAACTTCTTCTAGTTTGTCTGCATTATTATTTTTGACATTTTATCTCATTACCTAACTTAATATAAAATTATGTTGTGACACACCAAAACTAATATTTCTATATTTTATATTTAAGTTTAATTCGTATAGGGTCTCATTAAATATTCAGCACAAGGCCCCATAAATTATCGAGTCGCCTCTGGACAAAACATGAAGGAAAAACGCTATTTTGGGATTCACAAACGCTTCAAAGTTGAGAAGATGATTTATCTGAGGCATTCCAAAACATGAAAGACTAGTGCTTAAGGGAACCGCCGACTCACATTAATGATGAGATATCCGAATATGCTAATGTTACGGGTGCGAATTCTTCACTCGAGCTCTGTCCACTGACCGAGAGAGCTTGCACTTGACGCCTTTAGTCAGAGGGGATGGTCACACAAACTGCTTAGGGATTGGTTTCTCTCTAGCTCGTATTACGCTTGAGGATTTGTGTAAAGTTTTACAAAGAAATCTTTGGGTGTGGGTAATAGCAACCAAGTTTACAACCAAAATCAGCTTGAGCTTCTATGAGAGAAAGACTAGGAGGGAGGAGGGATAGGTATTAGAAATAAATGGAATAAGTGAAATATCCTCATCTTTTAAGTTACGGAATTTATATTAAATAATTATTACAATTGGGTTTAATTTTATAATGGGTCGTTATTGGGAATTGACATTAATACGAGGCTAGATAATAGTACTGAGCCCAGGAAGTTAAATAATTATTTTACTTTCTCCTTCTAAATTAATCATTTTTATATATATTTCTTTCCTTTTTCTAAATTAATTATTACTGACATTTCTATCTTCGTCCATGTAACACCCCTACCACTAATACCGTTATTACTGTCCAATCTCCTTATACATCCATACTCACGCAGCGGATACATACTTACACGACGGCGGGTGGTACAATGCCGTTAGCCACCCACGTGATTAACAAGGCTACTACTACATACAACATCGGTCTGATGGACCGGAATATCCGAGTACTACACAATTACATTACACATTCCAAATACAAACCGAGTACTACCTTTCTCCATTCAATACAATACTCCATAATTTCAATATAATACAGTACACCGAGTTTACTAAGATCCTTATTCAAATACAATACCTCCTTCAAGTTCATACTTACTCACTAAGAGTCTACATCTACCCATTCCTCACAACTACATACAAGACTCCAAGCCTTTTACGATTTTTCTACTAACTGCAATTCATCTTAACTACCCGAGCGTAGTCGCCGGTCTCTCACTGTGATCAAGTCCGCTTCGGGTACCTGCACACTAAAAATGGTGCCCCAAGGGGCTCAACTTACGCTGAATATGATAACCGCATACCCCGCGTACTAGCGAGGGTACGCCGACCACTTGGTTGAATACATGCAGTTCGTTTTATTCATACATACATGCATACATGCTCTTATTCATACCAATACAATACTTTACAAAGGATACATCCATACAGTTCAATACATACACGGAAGACAATACAAATCAACCAATACATACTTACCTTCACCAACATACGCATACACAATACTTATACAATACATACACAATACATACAAAATACACAATACTTGTTAGCTTCATTATGCACCCAAGTAAGAAATGGGTGCTCTTTACTCTTTTACTCAGGGTCAATGACTTACACCAGCCAAGACCATTACTCATACAATACTTTACTTACCACTACATACTCATGTTAAGTCGGTATGACCTCTGGGCAAGGACTACTCTGTCCCACTACCAGGCTTTACTTGGTTCACTAATCCAGGATGCTACCCATTTAAGGGGTTTGGGCCGTGAACCAGTTTAAGAACCAGGAATCGGATCCAACCTCTTGTGTCTCCTCATCCTCACGCGTGGCCGAAACTATATCAGACTTCTACTCATTCCAATTTACTCAATACTTACGTTAGGAGTTAGGTAGTTTGGAATTAGTAGAAGTCATTCACATACAAGCCACACAATAATCCATTACTCATATACACATACTTACAAAATACAATACAATACACATGTACACTACAAAGTGCATACATACTTATCCCCATCCATTCATTTCATGAATTATACAAACTAGTGTTCAAGACAATATATATCAAGAACAACTTAAACAAGCACAAGTAGGTGCAATATAGTCCAATTCATGCATTTATCTTATTTAGGTGATCAAATAAGCACACAAATCGGGGTAACCAGGTTAGGATACAGAGCAAGAAGAAATCATACCTTTTACTGGAATTTACTTTACCGGTGTCCTCACGTTCCTTCGGTCCACTCTTGTTCCTCGATTCTTATTCTCGAACCAATGACTACATGTCAAATGGTTCAATTAATACTAAGCATTACAATACATACATACTTACTACTCCCGTACTTACCCCGTTATCCCGTTATTTCGGTTTATCTTAATGTTCGTATACTTACAACTTCCTCAATTACCTCTCCAACTTGTTTATACCTTTAATGACCCTTAAACATCATTAACTAAGTACTAATTATCTTATACTATCATCACCATTCACTTCCTTACCTTAAATCCCACTTAATGAGCTTAAAATTCATTTTTGGTGTTGGTCCGGGACCTTGTCCGGGTCCTTAGTCCCGGACCAACATTGGTCTAAAGTCTCGGGTGAATTTCATTTATGGTCCGGGAATTTGTCCCCAACCCAAGTCCCAGACCAAGCACTTGTTTAAACTCTCGGCATGTTTTTCATTATGGTCCGGGACCTTGTCCCTATCTCAAGTCCCGAACCAGGCATAATCTGCTACTCTCGAGGTGTTTACAGGGGTGGTCCGGGTCTTGGTCCTGGACCTAAGTCCCGGACCATCACATGTCTGTTACAATTTTTGCATTTTTCTTACTCTGTTCAATTCCTTTCTTTGCCCAATAAATTTCCAAATGTTCCTACACTTAATCCCACATGTTTAAGCACCTAATTAAGCTTCTAAACATGCCCAATTCCTTTACCAACTCCTTACTTCTTTTCATACTAATTTACATACAAAATTTCTACATTTGCATTCTAGCACTTACATTCATCCTCCTAGTTGTGCATTGCTACAGATTTTGGTTCCTACTGCCTCCACACATATTTTCCTCTCCTAATGCCATTCCCAAGGCCTACAATGCATTATCTTGCCTCTTCAAGTTCTACACTCATTTTACTAGGACTTGCTCACAAGTTCGCCTAGTTCCTCCAATACATTTAAACAACTCTTGCTATAGATTTTATACTCCTATATCCTCATACCACAACAACCAGTCCATAGTCACTAAACCTCTCTACTAATCCCAAACACACACCTTGGTTCTCCCATTCACCAAGTCATCCATAAATGTACATATTCCTACCAAAATTTTGCCATAGTTCACCTACTTTTCTTACTTAGCCACATATATCCATTCTCATCAAATTCTTTCCTAATCTAGCCACACCCATACAAGGGTCCTACCAGCACTCAAATCAATACCAATACATCATTACTTCCTCAAACAACAATCCCAATATACATACACATTACATTGGCTCCAAGGCCTATAATTCAAATACTTAGCTCACAAATACTCAAAACTTCATAAACTTCAATACTAATACAAGATTTTGGGTTCTTTAAATAGTTTACCCATTCCCATTACTCTAATGCATTCAAATTTTTGCATTTAAGGATGAGCTCTTACCTTGAGCTTATAATCTCCTTCATTCTTTTCCAATTCTCCTCTTCCTCTCTTTCTTGCACAAATCGGTTATGCGGGGAATGGAGTTGCCAAACTCCATTCCCATCACCCAAAGCACACAAAACAAGTATAATTAATATACTAACCCTTAGATTAATGCTAGTTCATTGAAATGTTTAAAGCAAGATTTCTAGGGTTTACCTTTGGAGTGTTTTAGGAGGGTTTTAGCCCTTGGTTCAAGAAGGTGATTCCACCACCATTGCAAGGTTGAAATTATGCTCAAAATAGAGAGAGAAAAATAGGGCATTACAAAGGGTAGAAATCGGTTACAAAGGAAGATGAAGAAAATGTGAGTTTTTAATGTATATTTTTTCCTTAATGGAGAGAGGAGACTCCAAGCTTTAATTTGGTACCACTTTCTCTTCAAATGGGCAAAACCCATGGAGATGAACTTCCTCATTTTTGGATTTTGAAAAGAGAGAAGTGTAGAGAACGATGAGAAGAGTAAGAATATGTAATTATTTTTACATTTGGAGCTCACATGGAGGTAGAGCATGGAGGTAAAGTGAGGTAGCCATGGATGGTTGTTAACGCTCTCAAAACTCGCCAGCCCATGGGGAGAAGGAGAGAGAAATCGATGGGGGAAGGAGAAGGGTAGGAGAGAGATGAGGGAAATGAGAGAGTGAGGTGAGAGAGTCCTTTTCTACTTTTTTGTACTTTTACTTTTTACTTTTTGATTTGTTTAGTTAGTGTGTGAGTGTGTGAAAGGGGTTATTAATGTCTAAAAACCGACCCCCTTATATTACTACTAGTTGGAGCGTTTTTCGTCTTTTACGGGAAACGCTCGTTATTTTACCCAGTTTCGGTACTATTCACTAACCGGGCCTGTTTTCCGGAATTTTATCGTTTCTTCAATTTTATTGGTTATTAAGCTTCCATTAACGCTAAATTATTGTTATTTAATGATTTATAATTTTTAAGGGTTCGTTTGACCACTTAAAGTCATGTTTTCGGGTTTCCTCGAAAAACGTGCGCTAAAACTCTATTAGCGTTTTAATACATTATTTGGATCCGTTTTCTTCGGGTGTTGTTCCCATATATTATTTTGGTCTTATTAAGCCCTAGGGATCCATATAATACGCTAACCGAGGTCTCATACCTCCTATGGTTATTTAACACTTATTTAGCGTTTTTCGCTTTTTAAGCGTTTATTTATTTCTTTTGGATTTATTTTTCCTTACCAATATTACTTAGGCACAATTAGGCCCTTAAATAAGGATTAGAATAATCTTAATCGTTATATTTAAGTTTGGGGTATTTCAATCTACCCCCCTTAAGAACTTTGTCCTCAAAGTTGTTCGAGGTTATGAGATTACTACACTTACTCATTCTTACATGTCTAATACCAAAACTCATACATTCTTCCTCCTTACTAATTCCCAAATCCATTACTCAAGGTTTATACATACCATGCCATTCCAACGTACAATAATTACTCCAATCCGTATTACTACCAACCATCTAGTTCCTCATTACAAACTTTATACATACATACAGTGCAAAGCTATCCCCAAAGCAATGCGATACACATTACAATCCCGCAGGCACTCAGGTCATCTCGACACAGGACTCCTCTATGTCCCGCTGCCCTTGGAATAATACAACATGCTACACACTATCTTTTCCGGTATGAGCTTCTAACAAATCCTCATTCTCCAGTCTAAGGAAAACCTTTCACAACCGCTAATTAGGAATCTTCCTAAAGCACAACAACTCCAAGTTCCAATTTATATTCATTACTTCTATCCTAAGCGTGATTCTTGTGACCACTTGCGGGGAGCTTCAAGAGTTTTCGACCCTGGTGTGATCAGCACCAGTGTTGAACTATCTTTCCACCCCAATTTGTGTTTGGTTTCCCTTGATCTGATCAGGATCAAGTTCGACTTCCCACATCAATTTCAAACAAACAGATAATTCAATTATTTTTATTTTCTATCTTTTTACTCTCTAGTCATGATTAAAATTTCATACAACTCCAAGGGATGGAATTCAGTCCATCCATCATTCTCAATCTACTTCCCAAATACTTACTTCGAAATTCAACGCCTAAGTGCTCATTTCATCGACCTTCGCTACTTTCATCCCTTACTCTCCATCATCTTGATTAATCTAACTAAGGAATACAGTACCTACGGAATCCAATCGTCCTCAATTTGCTTCCAATAATTTACCTAGAAATACACTACTCATGGACTACATACATCTACTACTCTTAATCAATTCGTACTATTTCTTTAAAGGATATCATACTTGTGGAACTCCGTCCACTAATCATTACTCTTCTTTACTAATACTCTTACATTGGGGTTACAAGATGGATACATTCATCCCGTGGTATTTGCATCTCTCGTGCCTAATTACCACAATTTCAATATGAATGAATACGTATGTTTATTTAGCATAAGTACCAATCATCCATTCGATTCTCGTTTGTGTTATGCACATTATAGTTTATGTGTTTTATTCATGAAACTTACATTAAGCGGTTTTCGCTCTACCCCCCTTAAAAGGGATTACGCCCACATAATCTACCATATGTTATTATTGAACATTGGTCCATTCGATTCGGGCAAACTGAAGCATTTTAGCTTCATTACGGTTTATTATATAATATACTCTGGTCAAAGGGTCTTAACCATACCAATGGTTTAGTCTTTGCACCAAGAATTCCTATATGAGTTTATTTAACCCATAATTAATTCGGTTCCATCCTAATAGGCTTCAAGGCATAAATAGCCATTCTATTATACTTAATAGTATATTATCTCCTAGCTAGGGCCCACTAGCTTCTGCTGCGCGACCCTGATAACTTGGGTTACTCACCCTTCATGTTTTCCTTAATGTGCTATACATCACCTTTTTATCCCTCTATTGTGGGAATAAGGTTATTGACACAAATGTGGTATTCTTTTACCACGTTTGAATTCAATGAGTATAGATCATAACCAGCTCTCTGGTGATCTATTATGTATACTATTCGTGCTTCCATGATTATTTGATAAGCTCCTCCGATTTATTGTCGGGCGAGGTTGAGTCACTACTTAGTTGTAGTGCTTCCTCTATTGTCACTAGCTTATGAATTCTACCAGTTTCCCTGGTTCAGTACAAGTGTCTTTACTTGTATGACCTTGCATTTTCTATGCGTCGGTCCTAGTGACTTTCTTCAATCTTCTTTCACCTTTTATTCCAATGGAATTCACATCTTGTGATTGTTAGTGTGCTTTACACACTTCGTGCTTCTTTGGCCTTAGGCCGCACGGTTTGTTGCTAAACTTGCTTAAATGGCTTATGCCATATTCGTTGGTGAAAAGAAGGGTTTACTACTATTTACATTCTCCATATTCCTCGCTATCCCATTAGATCATTAGCTGCACAAATGCAATACCAAAACACTCAGTCATACAGAGTGCAGAGGCGTAAACGCTTGGCCGTAAATCACTTATGTGATAGGAATGAATATATTTGCCTGTCTTCTCATACTTATACTCCGTGTTATAGATTAACTACTTCCTCATAGCGGTCGCTTGTTGCGCACCGTATTCTTACTCATTATACAACATCGTTCTTACTGACTGTGTTACTGTGGTAGCTTGTCTTTACTCATTACCATTGTCGTTGGCACCATTTCCTTATGGTAAATACATTAGGAGGTTCCTAGTTCATATGTATGATGATTGTTGTAGCATACCGCAATGGTATTATCTTCTCCATGTGGAGATGTTTTATTTCAGTTTAGGTTTCATGTGTAGGTTGTTTTACCTCACATTATTTCCATCATTTATGATACCATTTATCAATTATCTTGGTTGACCAAGGATAAAGTAATTTATCGGGTTACAAGCTCTCTTGAGCGTGGGTCATTCGTGGTGTTCAATGGGTATTCACATTGATTGTTCCTGACAATTATTGTCTTTCCAGTGCCAAGCATTGGTTATAGGCTCTAGCTGTGCAGTTTAACTTTGTATGTATATCACCGGGACATCCCCAGAAACTTCAAGGGTTTTCTGGTCCCGTTCTCTAATTTAAGAGTATTTTATCACTGATAGGTGAAAGTTCTTGTTGAGGGGTTTGTTTCCACTCATAGGTCTCATGACAAGGTTTACCATGTTCTTGGTTGCATATGAAGTATACTTACTCCTTCAAGTCTTTATGCCCTTTGAGCTATGTGCTTGTACAGTTCCCATGGCTCCAAAATGAGGCTTTTCAAATTTTGAAAAGATAGGAAGCAAGGCCTTGGTCTAACTAAGAGAAATCTATGCTTAGTTTTTGATTTGGAGCTAAAATGAGCAAGTTATGGACAAAGCAAGGTGGAGCAAGTATGGAGCTGGTTGGGAACGGTTTAGAACAGAGGAAAAGAAGAGAAGAACCGTGGAAGAAGAAGAGAAATGAAGAAGAGAGGAGAGAGGTAGACTAATATAAGGTAGTTGCTTTTATAAAGCAAATAGTAACTTTTCTCACTTTACTCTTCTTTTCCCTCTCATTTGATGACTCATGTGGTGACTCCCCACATCAAAACCGGCCCCCTCTATTAAATGGAGATATTTATGGTCTTGGTTGACCATCTTATTGACTTATGTTGACTTATGACTTAACTAGCACTAAATAGTTACTATTCACTAATCAGTGCACATAATCGGGAAATTTTTGATTTCCCATTGATTTAGACCTCCTAATGTGATAATAATTAGTATACATGTTGATTAAAGAGTAATGATGGACATTTAGCCACTCAAAACTCAATTCTAAGACAATTTCTCAAAAATGTGCTTTAAGACTTCTTAAAGCACATTTTGTGTTTTAACTTGTTTTCAAGCTTGGTTTTCTTTGCTAATTGATTTAAAATGACCATTAGAATATTACTAAGGTCTTTCCATGATATTTGGGTACTCACCCAAGTCTCTCCAAGCTTAGAGCACGTTTTTGCCCTGATTGCCCTTAAGGCACTTTCTTGTGTTTTCCTTGGTTTAAATTGTCTACCAATCTTTCTAAGGCATATTTTAGCCTTACTACATCATGATTTGATGTTTACTTAGCATACTTAGGTTTGGGGTATTTCAATCTACCCCCCTTAAAAGAACTTTGTCCCCAAAGTTCCCATGCATCTTATCTTTTTAGAATACATGTCTTACCTCATTCCTTAGATCATATAGATCATACTTATGTATACTTAATCTCATTGGATCATTGGATCCACCATATTCTTATACTTAAATATCACCCAACATGCTTAAGCATGTGTAGCACTCAAAATTCCTTTTGTTCCTTTTTGATGATTAAAATTCACATAACTTCCACCGTATTCTCCCATGTCACCGGTCCGTAGACAATGGCTCATTCGTCCTCGTCACCATGGGCCAGAATACAAAACACGCTGCTCTCCCCATGTCACCGGTCCGAAGACAAAGGCTCGTGCGTCCTCGACTTCATGGGCGAGACTCAGTATAAAGGTAATCCTTTTCACGAGGTCATGTGAGGAATAATTCCTCTAATTAAAAATACAATCAAATCCAATTTCATTTTATCCTAAGGCCTCTATCCTTAGTGTGATTTAATTGTGACCACTGGTAGGTTTCAGGAATCATCCAACCCTGATGTGATCAGCATCAGTGTAGAACTATCCTTCCACCCCAATTTGTGTTCGGTTTCCCTTGATCCCTAGAAAATCAAGTTCCACTCCCACGTCATTTTCAAACATCCAAATAATTCACTCATGTCCAATTTTCTATCTTTTTAGTTCTTCTAATCATAATCAATACATCTCCAAAGTGTGGACTCCGTCCATCAACATTCCCGATTCATCTCTTAGTAATTACCTCAAGATCTAAATTCCTACTAAATTCTATATCAGTCTCATACCAACTTCCACTGTCTCATACCACATAGCATTACTATTTCCTAACCCGTAATCATATCAAATTGTATCCCATAATGTTATCTTATTCTTATCTCCCACATAGTCTCATATTGACTCATACCTCATATATTCTTATTTCTTAAGTCTCCTTAATCCTCTTCCTTAATTCTCTTAACTTGTACTCACACCGGAGTTAACAAGATAGGTACTTAATATGTATGGTATTCACATCTTCCGTGTGCAATAACCATGATTTACCTCAAAATGTTTATGTAAAACATATTCTCAAATTATTTTGTGCTATGCACACCGTAGTTTATGTACTCAGTACACAAACATACGCTAAGCAGTTTTCGCTCTACCCCCCTTAAAATGGATTACGCCCACGTAATCAGCGTTACATCATCTTTGAACATAAGTTCAAGATGTCTAATTCTCACCAAGCATTCTAGCTTCCACATCACCTATCTTATTTATAATTCGATCAGAAATGACTTAGTCTCTGTATCGAGGATTCTTAACGGTACTTTTACCGTTTCCTTAACTTAGTTTGGTCTAATCTCAAAGGTAGTGATCTGCTAGCTTCCGCTGCACCACTCTGATAATCTTAGGCCTAATTGTCTCAATGGACACGTGTTATCTTTATATATACACGGCCTTAATGAGTTGTAACTCGTCTATCCATTCTCCTTGAAGATCTTACGCTCATACTCTTAGTATTTTCTCGAATGTCTAAATTGTTCTCCTCAACTGACCTCTGGTCTGAGGATGATTCTTAGTCTGAAACTACTGTTTAGTGCATAATGCGCTTTACAGTCTTAATCCCTTATATCTTAAGACATGTCCAATGTCTGTACTTAACAATCCGTGCTCTTCGCACTTCATAGTTCTTAATTATCTATTCTCTGGTTCCTCTGTGTTGCTGGTTCAACTGAATTCTTCTCTTCAACTGTCTGTGGTAGTAGCTGCTCTTGTGTGATCTTGCGTCGTTGTCCGTGGTACGGAGTCGACTACCTCCCGTGTTCCTTACACTACTCGTCTACATGCATGGGGTACCTTACTGGTACATTACTACTTACCCAACTAACTCATAAATGAGCGTGTCAGGCCTGCAAGCCCCTGTGGGGTGCAGTCGTCCCACGTCTCGTTTTAGTAAACTCATAGTGTCCGTCACACGTTTAGCTATTGCTAATTATGAAGTATTCTGTTGTCGATCTCCTCTTCATCGTTCCATAATAACATTTATTGTTCTTCTTGAAGTTAATCAAGGGAAGTCTATTACTGTGTCCTTGGTTATGGTATGCTCCAGCTCCTTTCTGTATTCCGTACTGATTCGGTCTTTTAATAATTGAGGTCTCTTCCGTAGAGCCTCTTATCTTGTTTTTCATATTGCTCTCACTGGGAATGCACTTCCAGTTCCTTAAGGAATGGGTAGTGTGCTTCCTGTGAAGTCTTACCTCACCAGGTCCAGACTACTGGCATCACTGCTCAGTTCGTCTATCATCTTATTTCCTTACTTATGCTGGTCTTAACTCATAAATCTAATTGCCTCAGTGTCAATATTTGACGGCTCATACATAATGGTCGCCTTACCGCGCACCAT